>SNQJ01S0040215.1:77159-96847 GCA_010110895.2 Picea sitchensis
CCATTTCCTTGTAGATCTTGAAGTTTTCAAAATCTTTTGGCTTATTCTTGAGAAAGAAAACTGCAGTCATTCTTGTATAATCATCAACTAATAACATAAAGTATTTTTCACCTTTTAAACCCTTTTTTGTAATTGGTCCAACTAGATCAGTATGCACAATTTCCAATGGTCTTGTTGTTGAATATTCCTTTGATTTGAACCTGGTCTTTGTTTGTTTTCCTTGTTGACAATGCTTGCATAAAGTGTTGGTTGGTTTCATGATCTAGGGAATTTCTCTGACCGCTTCTCTTTTGCTTACTTTGACAACGTTATAAAAGTGTATCTGACCCATTCTTCTATGACATAGCCAACTTTCATCTTCCTTTCCTAGACAACACTTTTCATTTCCAATTTCACTTAACACATATATGTTGCTTGAAGTTCTCGCAGCTGTAGCAATCAATTTTCCTGGACCTTCTTTTCTTATCTCACACTTTTGTGAATCGAAAGTAACTTTATGACCTTGGTCACACATTTGAATCACACTTGGAAGATTATGTTTCATATCTTCTACTAGTAGAACATTTTTTTCTTTTGTATTCTTATTCCCAATTCTGACTGTTCATTTTCCAATGATTTTAGTTGAATCATCATTTCCAAAGGAGATTGATCCATCTCTTTCCTTTCTTAATGTAAGAAACATGTCTCTATCACCTGTCATGTGTTTTGAACAGCCATTGTTAACATACCAACCATGTTTCTTCTTCTTAGCTTGTAGAGAAAGTGTGCATTCTTCATTGTTGTATTGATTATGATTTCTTATCCATGTCCTTTTCTGAGGTTCCTGTCCGTGATTGTTGTTGTTCTGTTATGGTTCTCTAGGAGGGATTTCCATTCTAAAATATTTGGCCATGTGTCCAAAGTTGTTACACTTGTAGAATACCACGTCAGTTCTTAATGATTCAAACATGTTGTAACTTATTCTCTGTGTTTCACTAGGCCTTCTTGGATAACCCTTTTGTGTATGACTTTCAAATTTGTTTATGTTCATGTTGTTAGCTCTGCAATTCACAGCTTTATGTCCAAAATTATTACATGCATAACATAAACCAAAAAAGATAATTTGATACCTGGGAGTTGAAGATATTTTGAATGAGGTGCTCTTATGAATCCTTCTTCTTCCTAAGACCTATATGTTTCTGTCGATCGTTGATTCTGAAATTTGAATCTTCTCGATGAAGGAGTGTCCCTGTAATTTTCTCTGTAGACCTTCCTATCCCCTCTGATTATTTCTGCATAGCTTTTTGGATATGTTTATTGTTCTGTTGTTTTCGAGCTTGATCCCTTTTCTGTCCGATTGTATCCAAGTCCAGACTTGTCATGATTAGGCCTTTGACTGCTGATAATGTCATTCAAAAATTTTGAGTCATCATGCATATATTTCTTTTGAAGATCCTTTCTTAATGTGACAATCTCTGCTTCCAAATTTTCAATGATCCCATCTCCTCCTTCTAGTTGTTCTTTGAGTGCTTCTTCAATTATTTTATCTTCTTCAATTTGAACCTTCAAATTTGTGATCATTTGTTCTAATTACTAAGTGTCTTCTTTCTTGTCTAGTTCCACTTGTAGCTTCTTGTTTTTCCTCTTTTCTCTCCTGATAAATTCTATGACACTCAACAATTCCTCTCGATAGTTAAATTCTGCCTCTTCAATTTCTTCTTCGACTTCTTCATATTATTCTTCGGCTTCTTCATATTCTTCTTTGGAGGTTCTTTATCAGAGTCTTCTACTGCCATGAATAGAACTCTTTCCATCTCGCTGTCACTAACTTCATCTGCATCTGATAATGAGATGTCTTCTTTGGTGCATAAGATTTTCTTGAAAACTTTCTTTTTGGTTCTTTTGACTTTATATGTTTGTTTGTTTTTTGAGTAACCTTCATCATTTTTCTTTTTAGTATGAGGACATTTGTTAGAAAAATGACCAATACCATCACAATTAAAAATAAATAAAGGAAGCTTACCTCTATACCTTCCGTCGGTTCCCTTGTTCAGTCTTTTGAAAAAGTTGGCCACTTATTCATCATCTTCTGAGACGTGACTATTGCTGCTATGTTATTTTTCTTGTTACTTTCCCTTTTGCTTTGATCTTTTGGATGCTTTGAAAGATGATTCTTTTACATATGGATTTTCCTGTTCAGTTCTCATTTCATATGATATGAAGATTCCATGTAGTTCATCTATTCTTATTGAGTTTAGATATACTATTTCTTCTATTGTTGATATCTTAGGGTCAAATATCATAGGAAGATATCTTAGTACCTTTTGAACAATTACAGATTCTTGAATTNTCCAATCCCATGATTGTATTTATTATTTCATCGACTTGTAAGAAGTAAGCTGCAATATTCGCATCTCCTTGATCTTCCGTTTTTCGAACTGACCTATGTAAGTTTGAAGCTTTATTGCTTTGACTTTTGAATCTCCTTCATAAATATTTCAAAGTTTGTCCCAAATCTCTTTAGCGGATTTACAATGTGCAACTTTGATGAATATCGTTTCACCAAGAATATTGATAATGATTTTCTGCACATGAGCTAATGAAATTTACCCTCACGCTGAGCAATTCAATTCAGCCAAGAGCTTGGCTAAACCATGACCTTTAACCAATTTGGTAGGCTTGATTTATAAATCAAATTGAAGGATTTTAGCAATCCATTTACTACGTTTTTCGTCAATATCAGGCTGAATGAGAATTTATTTTACAGCAACTGAAGGAACATAAGCAATAACTCTTGAATGGAGCACATAAACCCTGAAGGACTTAATATATTTAACCAATTCATAGGCTTGCTTATCCATGAGGTCATACTTTAGTTCAACATCTCTCAATTCCCTACTGAAAAAGGAAATGGGTTGTTATAATCCTTCAACGTTCTTCTGTAATAGGACTGTTGCTACTGTATCAAAAGAGGCAAAAGAAAAAATAAAAAAGTCTTTGGAGTAGTCGGGGTTGACAAGAATTGGGGCTTCTGTCAAGGATTTATTTATTTGATCAAAAGAATCACGAGCCTCAACAGTCCATTTGATTTCACTATCCTTCCTCAACATGGTTGTGATATACTTAACTAACTCAGCAAAATTTGACACAAATCTTCTAAAAAAATTTATTTTTCCCAGAAAAGATTGTACCTCTTTTTTAGATATAGGGAGTGACAAAGTTTGTATAGCCTCAACCCTGTTGGAATCAATCCTTACTCCCTCATCTGACATTAGATGCCCCAATAATTTTCCTTCTTTCATGGCAAACAATGATTTTTTTGGATTCAAAGAGAGGCCAAATTTTATGCATTTCAAGAAAACCTTTCTTAAATGATCACAATGTTCCTTATCAGATTGAGAATACACAGTTATGTCATCCAAATAGATAACAACAAAATTATCCTTTTCTCCAATAAATTCTATGCCCATAGCTCGCTGAAAAGTTACCCCTTCATTCATCAAACCAAAGGGCATTTTGGCATACATAAATGTCTCCCATGGAGTGGTGAAGGTCTTCTTCTCCCTGTCCTCTGGAAAAATAGATACCTGATTGTATCTAGAGAATCCATCAACCATAGACATTATGGATTCTCTTTTCACCTTCTATAATATGTGCTCCATCTTGGGTAAAGGATAATCATCCTTTTTTGAGCTTCTGTTCAAATTTCGGAAATCAACACAAAGTCTGATTTCCCCATTTTTTTTTCTTACTGGGACCAAACTGGCTACCCATTCGGAATACCTCAAAGGAATGATAATTTTTTCATCTAAAAGATTCTTAACTTCTTTCTCCATAACAAGAATAAACATAGGATTGATTTTCCTCAACTTTTGCCTGAAAGGTTTGGTGTTTTCTTTTAATGGGATCTTGTGCTCTATTATGCTTGTGTCATAAGTTTTGAGATCTTCATAAGTCCAAGAAAATATGTCAGCAAATTCTTTCAACAACTTACTATATTATGCTCTCTGCTTTTCTGATAGGCTTCTTGACAGTTTGACGTATTTTGGATCTTTTTCAGTGCCCACATTGCACTCAGTGATATCAACATCATTAGTGGATACCTTCCCTTTCAATGCCACATCATTCCCATCAAATAATATTTCCAAAGGAACTAGTCCCTTTGGTATATGATTGTTAGGCAACTGCACAATATGATGATTAGCAATTTTATTGAGGAAAACATCAGCATGAGGAGTGATTTATGGATCATGATCCTGATCAATGTGCAATGCAGAAAATTCATCAATAGTCTCAAGAAAAATTTTAAGTTCTAAATCATATTCAAACACCTTCTAATATTTTACATTGTCTAGTATAGCAGGCCTGTATTTGACTTCTACATCATACTTGATTTTTGGTGGTATGGGAATTCTGAATTTGCTTGCTGATACAGCCAAAGAATTAGCCATAGTATTATCTTCTCTAGGAATGAATGATATATTAAAAGCAAAGAACAAACTATCCACTAAATCCCATACTTCATTTCTGTAAGATCTAAGCCTAGGATGCTTTGTTTGATAAAGATTTTTAATTTGATGGACTATCAATTCAACATCCCCAAATAATGACAGCTCCTCTATCCCCATGTATTTTTCTTCCATCAAACCCAAGACAAAAGCCTCATACTCTGCCACATTATTAGTAGTCTCAAATTCTAGTTTATATGACAAAGATATAGTTTCTTGAGTTGGTGAGACAAACATCACCCTAGCACCAACACCTTCCTTGGAAGAGGATCCATCAAAGAATATCTTCCAGAAAAAAGTAGTTAGAGGAGGCTCTTCATAAAAGTTGATGGAATTTTTTCTTATTTCTAAAGGGGCTTCTAGGGCATCAGTTAACTACAAAATACTAGATCCTAGATCTGTATCAAAAGAAAAAACAAGGTGATTAGCGGGGTTTGCTTCATCACTAATGATGTAAGCCAATTGGGCTTCCCTGTAAAGTCTTCTATGCTCTCCCCCAAAAATAGGAACAATAGCATAAGAGAGATCCATTTGCAAGGTTCCCCCAAGTCGTTTTATCCAGGATATTGATAAGAACATACCAAACTTGGGGGGAACATCAACAACTATGATATCCATAAGTATACTCTTCATGGGCAGCTGAAATAAAGTCACCACCATATCCTTAATGACTCCAAGACATTTCACTTTTCTAGAATCAAAAGAATATAAATCATGATAGGTCTTTGTGACTTCTAACCCAAGTTCATCCATNGGAATCGGTGGAATTTGGAGATGATTCTGGCTGTAACATTTTGGATAAATATTTTCTAAAATCCTCATTTTTTATCAATTCCAAAAAAGGTACAGGGATCTTTATTTTCTGGATCTCATTCTCAAAGCTGAAGGAAGGGGAAGGCTTCAAGATCTCTTTGGTTTCAGGAGGAGGATATATGATCAGAGCTTGTGGGTTTTGAGAGTCATTTTCCTTGCTGCTCATTGTCACAGCCCTGGCAGGATCTTCTTTCTGAAGAGGCCGATTAGGGGCTTCAGTTTTTTCTGCATTACTCTTATATCTCAAATTATATCTACTAGGATTCTCCTTTACTTTCTCCCCCTTTCTTAACTCATTAATTTGAATATCCATTAAAGATTTCTCATAAGAGGATTGAGTCAAGTGTGGGGATGGGGAAGTATCAACTAAATAGTGAATCTCAGGATCAACTTCAACCTCCTCTTCTTCTTCATCTTCCACTAAATTATTTTACAAAGGAGCTTTTACCCTCTGATCATCTCTCTCTCTGTTTCTGGGAAGGATTTGGGGAGAATTGTTGGGTCTCCTAAAATTACCTTTGTTTTCAGTGTTTCGAGCATTTCTATATGGCTTTCTTCCTTTTGATTTCAATTTCTCAATTTCAATGGAGAGAGATTTTACTAATTTGATCAGCTCATCTACTTGAGAATGGACAATAGAGGAGTTAGAAGTTGAAGCTTCAACTTTGTTTTTTCTCCTATTCCTATAATATTTTCCCCTGAGTTTATTTGATGCCATTATGTTGGATTCTACCTCTAAGGAAACATCTTTCATATGAACCAAGGAAGGTGACCTTCTTTCCCTCAAAAGGAGTCAGAATTCGAAATCAAAAGCACTGGCATAAGTTATTTTTTCCATGGTTTCAGTGGGTTTGATCTCATCAGGGATTTTCTTGTACATTTTCTTAAATCTTTTAGAAAAGTCAGAGACAAACTCTCCTTCTTTCCTTTTCAAAGTCCCAAATTCAGTGATGTAGTACAAAAAATCCTTTTTGTCACCCCAATGCCTCAAGAAGGCTTCATCCAATGCCTCAATACCAGTAATGGATCCAGGGGCCAGACCCCTAAGCCACTTCCTAGCCTCACCAAACATGATTTGGACGAAAACCCTCATCTAAACATCTTCATTTTCAATATTTTGGTTATCTTCATAGCTATAGAAGGCAACAATATGTTCCTCAATTGTTACATATTCTTCTCTCGTAAAATTAGGCATGTATTTCAAATAATCTCCAGGGGGAAGAGAATTCAGTGGCTGAGGTAAAAGTAGAGGAGCATATCTTGCAGCCACTATGGAATCCATCTTATTAGCAGGGGGGTTAACAACTACCATTTGATTTTGGATTCTTGGTGAACAAGAAGGAGAAGGAAACTTTATTGTATGTATAGTAGGAGAGGAAGGAACGGATGAAGGGGGGGGTTCGGTTTTCACAATAGGAGGCTGAGTTTCTGAAGAGGATGGTAGGGTATGGGAGGGAGATGAAGTTCCAACTTCTTTAGCAGCAAAATTTTTAAAAGAAAGGGGTGTAGAAAAACCTAAAGTAGGGAAATATTCAAAACTATCAAGACTAAAACACTTCTCAATATCAAGGGAAGAAAATATATCAATGTTTTCCTCTTTAAGTTTAGTCTCAAAGAAAGAGTTTTCAATAGGAAACTCTCCAAAATCAAGATTTTTAGATTCTCCAGTAGAAGATAAAGGAATCTTACTTGATAAAACAACTGGAGTATCAAGAGTAGAATCAGGCAACTGACCAGAAACACTTGTAGCAGCAACAGAAATTGTTTTTTGGGAATCTTTTCCCTTCTTCATTATCTTCTATGGGTCAGCCTCAGGTGGTACCAAAGGTAGTTGTGGATTTGATCTCGTGTGTCTTCCTTTAGGTGATAGAGATGAAACAATGGAGTCATCAGGTGTAGTCTGCAATCTTCGAAGAACTGAGTTCTAATGCACCTTTAGAACTAGAATACTGTGTCATTTTAATTCCAGGGAAAAGTCTTCAAATCCTCCCAAGCAGCGACACCAAGAATGTTAGCACTAGGAGTCACCTTCAGATTGCATGGAAGGCAAGCCGAATACCCATCAAGTTATATGTGAATGATAGAGTGTTTTAATGGGTCAAATGGAAAAGGACTCAAATGGTAATGTTCTAACTCAGGCAACAGGGATAGCATGCACCAACAATTAAGGTCTTGGATAACTTCTACCAGTAGTTTGGGAGTAAGTATGAATAGAGGGAAGACTTGAGTGAGAGGAGTGTAGGGACTGCTGCAAACATCAGGTCTACAAAAGTCTAAGGAAGAAATTTTCTAATCACAAGATCTTCTTGACATCAGAAACAAAGAAAGGTAAATAAACATCATGATAATATAATGATCAAACATCCACCATCACATCACCAAAATAATTCATGTGAATCCTTCAAAGCATGAACATTTAGCAACTGAAGGAAATAGACTGGAAAGAAAGCTAATGTTTATTAGCCAAAAAGTTTTAAGTCTAGTACATCACTAGATCATAGTCACTTCATCAAAATATTACAAAATAAAGGGATCTTTGCTCAACCATCCGAACCTACTAAAGCAATTGATCTATCTATTTATAACAAAAAGGGAGGCAACAACTGGAGGTACGAGTTGGCCTCCTTCCCTTGAAAATCTCTTAAACATTTATTTTTCTAACAACTAAGAAAACAACCTATGTTATAAAACAGAAAAATGTTGGTGACTAATCTAGTCATGCTTCTAACTGATTTGATCCTCTTTTGTTGCTTAGCTCATGTTTTTCCATGTGTCCTTGTGGATCTTGTAGTTGTCCTCAGCATGCCAGCTGTTAATTTTGTAATTTTCTCCATCATCAACTTATCCAAGGCTGTTGGCCTAGTCCTCCTAGATTCTTGGTGTTTGCTGGAAACTTCCTTGAGTGGAAACTCGGGATAGCACACCCTAAAATGGAACAAGGAGAGAAGGTAGTGCCTGTAGGTATCACCCCTATACTACATATATGTGCCATCATTTATCCTCTATTGAAATATAAGGTAGCGCTTGTAGGTAGCGCCCCTGTGTTGTGCATGTGTGTAAACGTGCTCCCAAATATTACGTAGCGCGTGTAGGTAGCGCCGTTGTGTTGCATATATATAGCAATTTTGTGCTCTGTGTGATATTATGCAATGCCACTTATTTTGTGTTTGGATAGAGGTTTGGGTAGCAATACCAAAATGCAATGTCTTTGAATCTTGAACAAGTGCAGAGAAGATTATGTCCTTCCATTGATGACAAAACCATTTTACTTAGGTGCCTTGACTATGCCATAGGTAGTGATTTTACCACTGAGTGAAGCTAGCACTTAGCAAAAAATCAAAATTTGTATAGCTAAATGCCTAGAATCCTGTATAGATCGCAAAGATAGTATTTACATATTAGTTAACCCTCCCAAAAATGAACAATCCACAAAAAGGGAGCTTACCCCTTACCAACTATTTTGTCATCTTGACACTTAGCCTCACACTCTTTCTGGTAGAAAGAGTATCTTCAATTGACTCAATAGACTTCTTCTTCTTAGCACTGGAAGACTTCTTCAATGCAGTTGTGCTCTCCTTAGATATTGTTTTTTCATATTCAATGGCAGCCTCAACCAACACTTGTAAATTCCTTTGGGCTACCTCATCTTGGAAATGATTCAGTTATGCCTTTAGCTTCCTGTTCTAAGCCTGCAAACCTTTGTTCTGCCTGTAGAGGTTCTAGAGATGTCTATGTAGGGGTTGAGTCCTCCTTGATGCAAATCTTTCCAAGTCAAGGGTATGACTGTAGCCATCCATAAGCTCTGTCATCTTGACTCTTTAATACATGGCTTCCTTTTTCAATTTAGCCAATTATTTTCTTAAGTCCTTAAGTTTTCTGATAAGTCTCTTGAAGGTCTGATCACCAGGGGGAGTAGATACATGCACAGTCTCAGCAGGCTTCTTCTCGTCCTCTTCTTCCCTCTGTATAGGAATTTTCTTGTGTTTTTCATCAGCCTTCTCAAAACCCTTTCTTTTATGCTTCTTCTATTGCTTAGCATCTTCTCCTTTGTTCTTCACAGGCTCCTCAAAATATTTCACAAAGACTTCATCTTTCCTCTCCAAAGGTCTTTTGGTACATTTACCCTTCTTCCTATGAATAGGGGTTTCTGATTTATTCTCCACAAGATTTTGAATTCTTTTTCCTTTCTCCTTATGCATAAGGGTTTTTGGTAAAGACTTCTCTTTGAAAACCTCCATAGGAACTGATGACCTAGTGAAAGGTCTTTTACCCTTGATTTTGACTACTGGAGGGGAAGAGGGAAAGAGAAGCTTATTTCCTCTCTTATATTTCAACTTGGTAGAGGAAGGCACTTCTTCTAACCTTGGTGGAGGTGGGGGTGAGAAATCTCTATGTGGAGAAGGACAAGTCTCCTCCTCAGCTTCCATGACCTGCTTGCTGATTTCTAAAACAGGGGCTTTGCCCTTTCTCTTCTTGTTGATACCTACTTTAGTACTAGTGGATGTTGAAAGAACTGCAATCTATGATTGGGGAATAGGTGTTGGCTCCAGCTTGAAGTGAGAAGTAACCACAAAATTCTCCCATGAAATATATTTCTTTCCCAACTCTTCAGAGACTAACATTCTCATCAATCCAGAGTGGAAAAGGCTAGAATCCACAACCTTAGATTTGGATTTCACCCTATCTGACATTTTACCTATACTTCTCAATAGGTAATAAGGAACATTCATCTCAATATTACCAGTAAAATGTAACAACATTCTTATGTGGTAATGATACAAGGTGTTAAATCTTCCTTCACAAGTAAAATATATCTGTATGATCTTCAAAATTCTATCAAACTGCTCGATCAATTGATTCCTTAGAATACTCTTAGACAACTCATTGGCTCGATATTCAGGCTTGAAGAGATATTTAACAAAGGGTGAACTCAAAACCATGGCATTGAACCACTTTTCACCTGAAATGGGAATCCTTGTTGCAGCTGAGATGGAGGTTTCAGTTACCTCAAATTCCAAATCCCCAACTTTGGTTTTCTTGCCATCAAAATTTAATGCAAAATGTTTTTCTACCTCTCGATGGCCTCTCTGCATTTTTTGGAAGAAAGAGAGGCATCCTACTCTTTGAAATGTCTCCCTTTCCATGGGCTCTATGTCAAAAAGGCACATGTCCACAGGTTTTTTCCTACCTATCTTTCCACCTTTGTGTGCTTTCTTCGACTGAGGGGTCTCCACGACTCAAAAATGAGGTTTCTTGGGAGGCTTAAGGGATGTTAATGACAAAAGCTTCAATTGAGGTTTCAAATGTACAAAGATGGCCCTTAAAATTGGTAGTGCTTATAAATCCAAGCTTGACTATGGGAAATAGACCTTTAGACTTGTACAGGATTTTTAGAGCGTAGACTTTGAAGGGGTGTTGCAACTCTTTTGTCACCTAAATGAGAAAAACAGAGGTGCTTACAAGCTTAGTTGGGTTAGCTAATCAAGACATCAGTAAAGGAAAGGGTTAGAAGAATAAACATAAAATACTAAGCTAAGAATTAAACTAGGAAAGGAAAAAACAATTAAACTATTGTGCGTAAGGACATAAGAACAAGAAACAAACAAGACTCATGTCACCAATGGAAAGGATTGTATTAGTGAAAAGAAAACACCAAAGAGAAAGGGGACTTTGGGTCCCTTCTTCCTCCAAGGGAGGGCTCTTGGACCCCCAATATTGAGGTCTTCTTACAACTTGAAAACTTGAAAGAAATGGTGAAAGAATCCCAAGCTAACCCACTCAAAAGGTGATGTGGATTGCCCAAATGGAATGGTGCTAGTATGTTCTTGATGAGAAAAGAGGTTTCCCTAAGAGAATAGTAGCAGCATAACCTTGCAAATGAATTCCTTGAAGATGTAGTGCACCCATGGCCTTGTTTTATAGCACCACTTTGAGGTATTGTGCAACCATCTTTTAGTGTGAAAAGGGGTTGTTTAGGGCACCTTTAGGTCTTTGACCAACCACCCAGCCAGATCCAGCCGAGATTTGGATGTCAAATCGACTTGGAAGTTGAACCAGAAGTGGGTGGGAGGCCAACCAACATCATAAATGTGTCGTTATCAGGTGTGTGCGGATTTTAGCATCCACAGTCACGCATCGTGTTCATGTGTGATTTTCCTCTATTTCTTGATGGCGCATGTGTGTGTGCACCTTGTATAGTCATAGCGCATCCTGATTTTATAACTGGTTGTATAGTTTTGGACCTTTTGGAAATTCTTTTTGGTAATTTTGGTCCATGGGTGAACTAATAGTTGTTTGAAGATGCTGGATTCCTATAACCATTTTCAGACAAAATTTCAGTGATAACAGATGCCTCCTGATGGATGAGGTTAGGAGCATACGGATAGTCGAAATTCATCAATGTTTATTCTACTGAGAGTATCGTTGTAAGAAAGAGTGATAGTGAGAGTATCAAGAGTGAACCATTGGAGGGAGAAGGGAACCTGTAGGACCCAACCTTTCGCAAGGTGTGGAAAATAAATTGTGTACAAACGAGGCGAGCATGCCCCATGCTCATGTCATGTAACTCAAAAAAAAGGGTGTTGTACAGTAACTGAAAATGTGTGTTGATGTAGACAACTACAACGCCCTCGGGGGAAGTTTTGATAAAGGCAGAGGATAATTATGATGAGGAACAATACTTTGAATAGTAGGCAATGACACATGTAAGAAGTATCATGGATTATGTGGGCATTGATAGCCCAACAAAGTTCATAGGTCTTCGGAAAATATAAAAAACAACTGCAATAGTCGCAAAGTAAGACCCACCGTAACATGAGAAAGTGTTGATGTTGAATGTTATGGGGGTCAATGATAGAAAAGAGAAATGATGGTTCTCCCTGTGTCGTTCGAGACTCCTCATTGTAAAGGTAATGAGAGTCAAGATATTGTCGCCCTTCTAGAAACTGTGTTGATGTCGACAAAAAGGGAGACACGACTCCAAGAAGCAACAGGCTTCGTGAAATCCACTAGGTGAGGTCAAGAACCGAGGAGGTACATGAACGAAGTCAAGATCTGTGGAGACTCAAGACTGCCCTTGGCTGGGAATATATGCGAAGTATAAGTGGTCGCAACTATTCAACTAGGTTGAGTGTCAGGGGGACAACAAGACGGGGGATAAGTTGTGCCAGAGGTAGGACAATGTGAACAAACTCAGAGAGCAGAGGTAGGTGGCCTGTGGGATACTCAGATTTTATGGACGATGTCAACAAGTGTAGGTGATAAGGAATTCCCCAACCAAAGGCAAAATGGGTTGCGTTTGCCAAAAAGGAAGAAGGTCGCCAAAGGTGACAACAAAAAGCTATGTAAAATGATGGAAACAAAGGATTAATTACAAAAAGAATTAAAAAAAATCATTGGGGATAATAATGCAGATATAGAAATGGGTGCCCCAGTGTTAGATGGCTTGGCCTGAGGATGGCGCAAGGTGGTTAAAAAAACAAGTGGGGAGTTGGGGCCCCATAGGCAGGTTTTTGTAGTAGGGAAATGTATGGAGGGAAATATGAAGATGGGAAAACCGGTGGTGGATGAAATAGATGGTAAATGATGTTGCGGGAATGCAGTCAAAAATAAAACTGTGAGGAAGTGTCCTGGGAGTCCATTTGGTAGGTTAGCAAAATGAGGAGAAGGAGTATGTGGATGATTTGCGACATGATGTAAGACTATCAAGACTCCCATCCCTAAAGGTTGAAACAACATGACTGTCAAAGTGTCAAGGGGGGCTGTGAATGGGACAACTCATGTGGGGGAGAGTGCTACCAGGTGACAGTACCCAAAATGTAGTGGAGGTGACAGTATTGCAGAGTCGGATATAGGGACCCTAAAGGAAAATTTCAAAGGGTGTGACTGGAGATGAAATTGAGATTCAGAGGGAATGATTACATGCCAGTGTCGATTATATACCTGAAGGGGTCGCGCTGGTGTGTGATGACCAAGTACCTACACACATGACAATCAAATACCCGATGTGAACAATATCTAAAGATAATCGAACATATAACCTTTTATTTGATAATTTTGAACATGAGCATGCGCACTTGAACGGAGTATGGAAAAATGGCTCCCTAGGGGTTAAGGATGAAAAATATCCCAACGACTGTCTTGATGTAGATAACGGGGTGTTTATCTCGTGGCTAAAGATGAATCAAAAAATGGACGCTCAGAGCTCCCAGAATTGAGTCTGGAAGTTTGGAAAAAACGGCCTATATATAGCTGTGGGGCCCACATTTCCACCTCATTTGTACTTGCTGGTATAGTGGTTAGAGAGGATATTGCAGAGCATATTCAGAGATTCCAGGAGTGCCAGGAATCCGATCCAGGAGGTGCGAGAGTCCGGTTAGTGGTATCATCTTCCTGTATAGTAGTTAGGTGTCAATGTTTGGGTAGGACCGTACGGTGGATTTTTAGGGTTGTGGCCCCCCAAGTGCGCGGGAAATCGATGGAAACCCACGCACGAATGCATGGCTATAATGGGAACAGTTGCATAGGAAGGGAACACTATTTGGGAAAACAAGCATGCATGGGGTGCACGCCTGTCCGAAACACAGTCGTGCATATGTGCGCGACTGTGTTGCTGATAGTTGTGCATGTGTGCGCAACCATGTATTGAATAGGCATGCATCGAATGCATGCCTATGTGGTAAACAGGTGCACATGGGTGTGCGCCTATGGGGAAAATAGCCGTGCCTTTGAGGCAAAGCTGAGGGTGAGAAAACTTATCTCTCTTTTTTTTTTTTTTTTTTTTTNGTGGATGAAGGGATCATTTGGGACAATGTCAATCCATTGGAGAGAGAGGGACTGGGCCAAACTGAGGGGGGCTATGAGGGATGAGGAGCCGACAGTTCGTGGTGCTTTGGCGGCCTATGGGCTGCTAAAGTTTTCTGAGTGCCCACTGTTGAGGGAACATGAGTATCTGCTGCAATTCTTGATCTCGATGTAGAGTCCAGAGTTGCAGTGTTTTATTGTGCATGGGGAGAACTTGGAATTATCTACTGAGGAGGATGTCTATTTATTTACTAGGCTCCCTTTTCGGGGAACCCTACCGGCCGAGCCGGTGGTAGTTGGAGAGGGGCAGTTGGCTACCCTTGCTTGGACATATTGTTCGGGAGAGGATTTTATGTCTGGGTCAGTGGTGAGGATTGGGGCGATGGATGCCTTAGTACATCATTGCATGGAAGTGATGGTTGTGAGAGTGTATGGGTCACTTGCGACTCAACGTATCAGTGGTGGCCAACTGAGGATCATGCAACGGGCACTAGGGGGTGAGCATTTCTCCTGGGGCTTGATGTTGCATGCCAAGATGGTGGGACAACTCACCAGGTGTCGAGTGGCCGACTCAAGGGAGTTTTCCTTTGGATCTATCCTGGTGGCATGGTTTTTAGAGAGGGTGCCAATGTTGTACTCGAGAGTTTTGTTATACAAGCCGGGAGCGCGAGATCCGTGACTACGGTGGTGGTTGACGATTTTGGTTCGTCATGGGGGTGGGGAGGGTGGTCACTACTTCATGACCGAGGCTGCACAGGTGTGGTATCAGATGCCACAGATCATATTGCAGTTTCCATACAGTGGGATAGATTTATGTGATGACCCTGAGATGATATTACCTCTGAGAGAGGTATTCGATCGTCGAGGTATGATGTGTTGGTTGCTGGTTTTGTTGATTTGTTTTTTAGATAGTATAGAATGTGGTTGATATTTGTATGGATGTTGGTGTTATCATGTGTTTGTTTGTGTAGATGTGGGACCACGTGGACGAGAGGTCGAGCTGATCAGAGCACCAGCTCACCAGGGGCCTGTGAGACCACCCTGGGGAGAGTTGCGAGAAGGGGAGAGGTGGCATCGAGAGGATGTTGGGGTGAGGCCCGGTGATGATGATAGAGCAGCCTAGAGATGTTGTTATGATGACCCCAGGGTAGGGCCGTCACATGGTCCTTCAGCCGAGGCTGGGGGAGAGTTTGATGATTTCCGCTGCCGACTAGAGGCAGTTCTACAGGGAGTGCCTGAGAGGATGTGGGTGCGGATCCAGGATGAGGGGATCCTGGAGCAGTGTATTGGGCTGTCGACGGAGTTGTGTACCTTGTTCTGCAAAGCAGTTGTACCCAAAGCTGCGATCACTGGACGGTTGCCTCGGGGACCTGGACCTATTGGGGTACCTCCGTGAGAGGGAGGACCTAGTGCTGGAACACTAGAAGTGCCCTGAGGGCTGCTACATATGTAGTTGTGTATTTGATATAGGCTGGTGAGCCCATTTTGTATAGTTGTGACATATAGTTGTGTATTGGTAGGGATGAGGTGATTCACCTGCCTATGGGCGATGGACTATTTTTGTAAACACTTTATGACATGTGGACCGATATATATATATATATGGATATACATTTTTGGAGCTTTGTGTACATGTGTGGATTGTTTTTTGTTGATGATTTTTTTGATGTAGTGGATGATGTCTAATCTATATGATGTGACAGACTTTTGATGGTTTATGTGTATGTGAAAATGTCTTTGTGATATATGACAATCTAGTATAATGTTAGCCATGGTACCTGTTATTTGATTGAATTGTCTTGGGATATGTGTAAATGTAATGGAATCAAAATGTCGAGATAAAAGTCTAACCTGCAAGTATTTGCGAAAGAGGCAAGGATCACAGACACGGTATACATTGTTGAGCTAGAGGACGACTAATAAGACGCTAAGGTGACGAATATGGCGATGATTGGCCTCAACAAGGAGACTAATGGCAGAAGTGTACTCTGCTTGATTGTTGGTGGCTGAGCCTACACATATGCCGCTGGTGTGGAGAAGGTCATGTGAAGGAGAATAGAGGGCCCAATCAACCTAATTGAGATTATGTGTCCAGTGGCTAGCTCCGTCGGTGTAACCAATGTGGTAGGTCGATGGAGGTGACATCTGTCAATAACATGAGTGATAGATTAGATGGGAGGTATGGAAAAAATAAGACTAAAAACTCTACAAAATACGTACAAAAAAGAAAAAGCCTAGTGTAGTATAGCTATGCTCAAGCGTAAAATTTATTTAAGTACAACCCATTGACGGGTTCCTTGAGAGGATGGCCTTCGGGGGAGGCCAGGATGTATGCACCTTTAGTGAGGCAATGTTGGATGATGTACAGTCCATGCCATACGGACTTGAATTTTCCATGGCCAAGGGTATCATGAGTGATATCGTAAGCGAGGACGAGGTCTCCTTCATTAAATGAGCAAAGGTTGACATGGCAATCAAAGGTGGCTTTTGATCGTTTTTTGGCTGCTTCATTGTTCTATAATGAAGATCAATGATCTTCATCCAAGGATTGTAATTTCAGAAAACGCTACTCTATTGGGGAAATGTCAAGTAATAGCTCAATAGTGGTGCGTAAGGTGGGAATTTCTCACTCAATGGGAAGAGTGGCCTCAACCCTATGGACGAGATGAAAAGGTGTGAAACCAGTGGTGGTTTTGACTATTGTGCGATAATCCCAGAGCGCGGAAAATAACATATGATGCAAATTGGTTTTATGTTTGTTAACCATGCGTTGCAACATGGTTTTTAAGACCTTGTTAACTGCTTCTACCCGTCCATTGGATTGAGGGTAGTATGGTGAGGCAAACGTGTGGGAGAAGCCTAACCGGGATGAGAGTTCCATGAAAATCTCATTCTTGAAATGTTTCCTATGATCAGAGACTAGTTGGAGTGGTACTCCAAAGAAGGATATGACATGGTTAAAGAAAAACGCGCTACTGTGCCAGTGGTGTTGTTGAAGGTAGGCATGGATTCATCCCACTTGGTAAAGTAATCAACTGCAACGACTATGTTTTTGTGTCCATTGCTGGATGTAGGGTTGCAAGTCATGAAGTCGATGTCCCATTTACAAAAGGGACCAGCGGTGATGACTGGATGTAGAAGAGCAGGTGGTGCTCATGATTTGCTGGCATAAAGATGGAATTTATCACATTGTTTCACGGCATGGATGCAGTCGTGAAATAATGTAGGCCAAAAGTAACCTACGCGGATGATTTTCTGAGCAGTGGAAAGTCCTGAGAGATGGCCTCTGCAAGCATCGTTGTGGCAATCATTCAAGACTTTGTCGGCCTCGTCAATGGTTAGGCATCGACGAAGGATGGTGTTGACTCCTTGTCGATACAATATATCCCTGATGAGGAGATAGCGAGGTGCCTGGTGGAAAATACGACGATGATCATCTCTAGAAAGGTGGTTTCTAAATTTTTTTGTTCGGAGATAGACAAGAAGATTTCCATACCAAGGGTCATCTGAGGGGATAAAAAAAAGATGTTCATTAGGGAGTTTGGTATTGACTGATGGACTGGTAGTGTCGGAGGGAAAATTCATGATACGTTTGGCGAGGATGAGAGCTTTCTTGCTCTTGGGTGTTGAAAATTCGAGATCGTATTCCTGAAGGATGACGATCCATCGAGCGAATTTATCGTTAATTTGTCGACGAATGAGAAAGTATTGCATGGGGTTGGAATCTGCGATGACTTTGGTAGTTCAAAGGAGAATGTAATGGCGCAATTTATGGACTGGGATGACAACTGTGAGGGCTATATTTTCTTCGTGATTGTACTTCAAGGGTGTTCCTAATTTTTTTTTACTAATGTAGTAAATCACATGCTCACGGGTGTCATCCCCTATTTGGACGAGCACTCCTTCTACTGAAATGGCTGAGGCTGATATGTAGAGGAGATAATCGCGGTTATACTCAGGTGGACTAATCAATGGGGCGTTGGAGAGAGCTTCTTTGAGATCGTCAAAAGTGGTTTGGGCATGTTTATCCCATTGAAATGGGATGGCGTGATGAAGTAAGCGAAGGAATCCATGTGCACAGGTAGCATAATCTGGGACAAAGCGTTGTAAAAAGTTGGCCTTGCCTTGAAGGCTCTGTCGTTGGCATAAATTCCGTGGGGGTGGAATTTATGTGATGGCTTGGAATTTGAGGGGGTCCATAGTAATGCCACATTGGGAAACTATGAACCCAAGAAGGCGCACATCAGTGACGCATAATACACACTTGAGGGGGTTCAAGCGGATATTGTACTGACGACACCTGTGGAAAATGATTCGTAGATAATCGAGATGTTGAGTGCGTTTCTTAGATCAAGCAGTGAGGTCGTCTAAGTATGCAAGGATGATATGATCCAGATCGTGAAAAACGTATGACATAGCCCATTGGAAAGTGGCGCTGTCATTCTTGAGGCCGAATGGCATTACACGATATGCAAAGGTTCATCAAGGGGCCGTGAATGCAGTTTTGTACTGATCGACGGGGTGAATTTGGATTTCGTTGTAACTAGAGAAACCATCCATGAAGGACAAATCCTCGTGACCTGCACAATCATCGATTATTTGGTCGATGAAGTGTGTTGGAATGTTGTCTTTGGGATAGGCATGATTGAGGTCACGGAAGTCCATACAGACACGGATAGTGCCCTGTTTTTTGTTAACAGGGACATGGTTGGAGACCCATGACGTATATGGGTAAATGAGCCCTGTAGTGTGTAGTTTTTCAATCTCGGATTTGATGGCCACTGCTTTGGATGGGTGTAGCGGTCATTGTTTTTGGTGGATGGGTGTGATATCAGACCAGGTTTCTATGTGATGTTTGACAATAGAGGGATCAAGTTCAGGCATCTCTGTGTATGACCAGGTGAAAATGTCCCAGTATTCCTAGAAGAGGGCTTTGTAGGCGGTGAGTTCTTCTAGAGAACATGCAGCACCAATGGTGATTTCCTCAATAATTCTAGATTTGATGGAAATATCTATTTTGATGGTTGGGGATATATTGGCCATATTGCCTTCCTCGAAAGCGTCGGGGGAATGGATAGGGTTACTGAACCAATCTATATGCTCTGATGGGAGAAAATATTTAGTTTTGACAACGTATATGGGGTGTTGGTTAGGAGGCATGAAGGCTTCCTATGAAACAAAGAGCGCTTTGTGGTGGAGTGCATCCCATGGGTAATCAGGGGTAATTAACTCCTCGAGGATATCTTCATCACAATGAAACTGGCATGAATATAGGGGATCGAGAGGAGTGACCTCGGTGACTATCACTGTGGCATTTTCTCCTTCTGATAAAGACATAGGGGGATTGATGGAGGGGGATTGCGATGGTTCGCTCGACATAAACCAAATATCCAGATATTGTGGGTTAAAAATGGTAGTCGGGCATAGAATGTTCGTGGGGAAATGAATTGGAGAATTGGGGGGATTTAGGGGTAACTCCTCATATAAATCATCTAGGAACCATGGGGGAGAATGGAGTGCCTCAGGTTCTGGTGGGAATATATGAACCATATCAATTTATGGGGTAAGGGTATTTATCGGGTCTGT
>SNQJ01S0040215.1:105273-123312 GCA_010110895.2 Picea sitchensis
ATCAACTATACACCTCATGTATGTGCCAACTCATCAACTACTTATCTCAACCATGTACCCAACACGTACCTCAACCAAAATCCCTCATCAATTTCATCATCTAAATCTGATTTTTAACTCTGTAGTATACCTGGTGTATATGATTACATACCTAAAAACCTTCCTTAAATTTAACAAGAGACTAGCATTTTCATCAAACTTTTCTTTAGTCTCACATGACTAGTTTTGGATTAGTCAACAACTCTAACTTGAAATAATCATAACTATGTACATGTAATGAATTAAGATCTGAAAATAGTACACAATGTTCTTCAGTGTGTTTTGTGCAATTCCTCTAGTTTTCACTACTTGAAACCTCTCAGAAAAGGATTTATAGAAAAAATGGCATACCTTGTTGAATTCTGGCTTATTCTAGAGAGCGAACTTGTAGAGTGTGCCCTGCACAGAATACTTGTTGTATGGATCTGAAAATTTTACACAGAATACTAAATAATTTAATATAACCAAAACATTTTGTATTACTTAATTTGGATATTTTATGAAGAAGTTATGACATTTTTACCTGAAACACATGTTTTAGACTAGTTTGAGGACTAGCCACAAACCCTATATTCCATAGAGTGTAACTCCAAAAATACAATGACCCACAAGCTAAAATTTGTACCATGGATACTTGGATATGTTTTCTCAATGTCCAATCAATTTCATGGTCTAAATCATTCTAGAAAAAAAATGATTGCAAAAATGGTGAGATGACATGTAAATAGCATACCTTAGAAAGCATCATCAAAAGAATTTATCCTCCCTTGAGTTTCGGCCTTCTTTACTTCACCTTCTCTCTGAAATTCGGCTTAGATGTCCTTTGGTTACCTCAATCACCTGTAGATATTTAATATTCTCAAGTGTGATATAAAATGAGAGAGCCTTGCCTCTTATTTATACTTTCATGTAGCTTCCTCAAGGGGTTACCTTTTAACCATCTTAACCCACTTTCCTTATTTTAGGGTTGACCAACTTCTAACCACTTGTCCAATTAGTAATTTATCCATTAAATTTATTATTTAAATAACATTTTTTATCCACTTTGACTTATAGTACACTCATCACTTCACTTTACCTCAAGGGGTTACATTCTAACCATCTTAAACCACTTTCCTTATTTTAGGGCTAACCCACTTCTAACAACTTGTCAACTTAGTAATTTCTCCATTAACTTTATTATTTAAATAATTTCTTTTGTATTCACTTTGAATTATAGTACACCCATCACTTCACTTTATTATTTACATTCTAAAAATCTCTTAAACCCTTTGACTACTTTGACCTTTTGGGGCTTCTAGATGACTCATGAGGGTTCTCCAACTTCACATGGACATAACTCTCTAAACGTGAGGAGTTATGTGACGTTCCACATACCAATGGAAATGGAATGACATGTAATATACATATAGAATAGTATTACCTGCAAATATATCAAAACTCATACCATTATCCATAAAACAAACTTGGTTCCATTACCCAAACCTGAGTTCTCCAACTTCCTTCAATAGTTGACATCAATGAAAACCAACCTTAATCAACACAATCTAGGTAAAGAACATTGTGAGGTAGTAAAGTGGATTCTCAAGTAATTGAGAGGTACTTCTACTCATGCATTATGTTTTGGAGGTTCATACATTGTTCTATAGGGATATGTTGATTCAGATATGGCAGGTGCTAAAGATAGTTCATTGTCTTGTGACTGTTCTCTTGCTTATGACTGTTCACCCACTCATTGATTGTGAGGTGGTATCCTTGGTGACCATTCCTAGGTAACTAGAGAGGTGATTGTAGATGAGACGTGCATTTATTACCTAGCGAGGACATTCGCTCACAGCCTTAGTTCCCTCGAAGGGTTCCCACCTTAATAAAGGTACTTGCACTGAAAGTATTCCCGGAGGGATAATGGTGTAAATGGAAGGAAAATACATGCTACCCCATGGGATATTGAATCCCCCAAAAACATTGTTTCCCCTAGAGTAACTAGGAACAACCCTAGACCCACTCAGTATATTCCAACCAAAAGGAAAAACAACACTCGACATTATCGAGATACTTGTAGGAATGGCATAGGTAGAAGGAATTCCATCCCCCATATTGAAACCCAATCTTTCCCCCCCACTGGAAGAAGATATAGATGTGAGGATAGACACTAATGAGATGGGTGTAGTAATTCTTGGTATGATAATGGAAATAAAATATGACATAGTCAACATCCCCCAAATGGAGGGACTTGATGGCATAAGCAGAGATGGAATAGGTCCAATGGAAATAATGGATGGCAAGGAAGACATTACTGATATTCCCCTTGTAGCGCTCATCGATGAACTATATGGATCAACTACACTGGATGAAAAAATATCAGACCCGACATGATGTAAGGTTCATTGAACAAAAAAAAGTTCACTAAAGAGTTCCCTTACTTAGAAAATTATAGGTTCATTAATATCAGTCAAAGGAGGGTTGGAATTAGGTGGAGGACTCTTGACAACCACTTTGACTTCAAAGGTCAATATCTCTTCATACTATCTATTCGGCTCTTCAAATTATTTTTCACCCATATCGTGTCCCTTAAGAGGTCATTGGACCTTCATGATGGGCTCAAGTCCTTGTAATCAATGGACCCAACGACGTGATTGTTCAGCCACAGTGAAAATGAATGTCAAAATAAAAATACAATTCAACCTAAGGCCGAATAAGAATCATAATCGGAGAGAACACCCCCTAACAAATCTAAGCAACAACAAGCAAACTAATGGCTTAGGGGACCTTCTGAAAACCAACCCTCTAAGGGAGATGAAGTCCCCACAATATTGGCTAGCGAAGGTATCAGAGAAATTACAATGATCTCCGCAAAACAACCTTGACTGATGAAAATACCCTTTATTAAGGTGAGCACCCTCTGGGGGATCTGGGATCATGATCAAACATCTATGCAAAGTACTACAAGCATGTCCCACATGTAGTCACCTTTGTAGCTACCTAGGAATGGTCACTAAGGATATCACCTTACAATCAATGAGTGGGTGAACAATCATAGGTCTGACCACATGTAAGGGCAAGGTAACTATGCCCAAATATTCAAAAGTGATACCTCATAGGGATATGTCAGCACTAACAAAACCCTCATATATATAGTAGTCGAAGTAATAACAAAAACACCAAAACAAGTAGAGAGGATTGATCACCCTACTTTCCCATATGTGGCCTCATTCTTAACTCCTATGTTAGAGTTCCATGAGTCTTAACTCCATAACAACATATTTGATTCTTCTCTAGTTTGAATTCCCTTGACTATTTTCCTTTTCCCTCCATTTTTGAGTCAACCATTCTCTTCCCTAGCACTCCCTCATAGAATAGATATCTCGGATCTAGGAGACCCGAGTCAGATATTTTATTTTTCAAAAAAATTGCAAAGTGACATTTTTCTAATGTCGAGGGCAATGCATCAGGTTGTTTCTTGCAATACTAGTGACTAGTGACTAGTGGCCTCCTGCTTAGTGGCCTCCTGCAAATAAGACAAAATTTGCATGATTAAAGATTTTGAGCATTTGGAATAAAGTGCATTTTGGTGTTTGGTTCAAATATCTCATGTTGGTTTTGGATTGTCTTGCATGGTAGATTATTTATTGTTAGGTTGTGTTTTGAAATTTGTAAGGAAAAATGCTTCTTTCCCTCCCATAGCTATAATTCATTGAATTGAACGATTTGCATTGTTGTGGTTGGTGAAGATTCATAACATCACTTAAAGTTTCATCCATTTCCCTTGACTTAACAACAACCATAAGAAAAATATTTCATAATTTAAAATTCACTAGACTCTTTTTCATTATTAGAAAAGAAACATTAGCTAGGTTTAGGACCTTGGAATAGGGTTGGAGAGTGAACTCTCCAAGGCCACGAAATGAATCCTGGAGTCATTAACAAGTGTTTAAATCCATTCTTACAAACATTGTGTCAGGAGCCTCCTCTAACACAGTAGTTAATCACAAGGTTATATTGAGGCAAGTAGAGTGATTATCCCTCTCCGCTTGTTTTGGAGTTTGCAATATTGGTTTGATTACTACATATATTGGGGTTTTGTTAATGATGGCATCTCCCTATGAGGTAGTGCTTTTAGAGATTCTGACATAGTTACCCTGCCCTTATGCGTGGTCATACTTGTGACTTTTCACCCACTCATTGATTGTGAGGTGGTAGCCTTAGTGACCATTCCTAGGTAACTACAGAGGTGACTATAGATGAGACATGCATGTAGTACCTAGAGAGGAAATTTTTTCACATCTTTAGTTCCCTCGAATGGTTCTCGCCTTAATAAAGGTACTTGCACCAAAAGTATTCCTTGAGGGACAATGGTTTAAATGGAAGGAAAATACATGCTACCCCATGGGATATTGAATCCCCCAAAAACATTGCTTCCCCTAGAGTAACTAGGAACAACCCTAGACCCACTTAGTATATTCCAACCAAAAGGAAAAACAACACTGGACATTATCAGGATACTTGTAGGAATGACATAGGTAGAAGGAATTAGATCCCCCATATTGAAACCCAAGCTTGTCCCCCCACTGGAAGTAGATCCAGACGTGGGAATAGACACTAATGAGATGGGTGTAGGAATTATTGGTATGATAATGGAAATAAAATATGACATAGTCAACATCCCCCAAATGGAGGGACTTGATGACACAAGAAGATATGGGATAGGTCCAATGTAAATAATAGATGGCAATGAAGACATTACTGGTATGCCCTTTGTAGCGCTCATGAATGAACTATATGGATCAACTACATTGTATGAAAAAACATCAAACCCGACATGATGTAAGGTTCATTAAACAAAGAAAACATTTCATTAAAAAGTTCCCTTACTTAGACAAGTATATGTGCAATAAGATCATTCAAAGGGGGGTTGGAATTAGGTGGAGGACTCTTCACAACCACTTTGACTTCAAAGGCCAAGATCTCTTCATACTATCTATTCGGATCTTCAAATTTATTTGTCACCTATATCATCTCACTTAATAGGTCATCGGAAATCCATGATAGGCTCAAGTCCTTGTAATTGATGAACCCAACGACGTGATTGTTCAACCACAGTGAAAATGAATTTCAAAATCAAAACACAATTCAACCTAAGGCTAACTAAGACTCATAATTAGAGAGAACACCCCTAAAAAATCTAGGCAACAACAACCAAACCAATGGCTCATGGGACCTTCCGAAAACCAACCCTCTAGGGGAGATGAAGTCCCCACAAATATTGGCTAGCGAAGGTATTAGGGAAATTACAATGATCTCCATGAAACAACCTTGACTGATGAAAATACCCTTTATTAAGGTGAGCACCCTCTGGGGGAACTCGGATCATGATCAAACATATATGCTAAGTAATACAAGCATGTCCCACATGTAGTCACCTTTGTAGCTACCTAGGAATGGTCACTAAGGATATCACCTTACAATAAATGAGTGGGTGAACAGTCACAGGTCTAACAACTGTAAGGGCAGGGTAACTATGCCCAAATCTTCGAAAGTGTTACTTAATGGGGAGGTGTCGACAGTAACAAAACCATCATATATGTAGTAGTCGAAGTAATATCACAAACACCAAAACAAGTAGAGAGGACTGATCACCCAACTTTCCCAGACGCGACCTCATGCTTAACTCCTATGTTAGATTTCCATGAGTCTTAACTCCGTAACAAAACTGGTGACTCCACTAGGGAGAAATATTTGATTCTTCTCTAGTTTGAATTCCCTTGACTATTTTCCTTTTTTCTCCATTCTTGAGTCAGTTGTTCTCTTCCCTAGCACTCCCTCAGAGAATAGATCTCTCGGATCTAGAAGATCCGAGTCATATATTTTTATTTTTCAAAAAAATTACAGAGTGTTGTTTTTCTAATGTCGAGGGCAGGGCATCAGGTTGATTGCTGCAATACTGGTGACTAGTGACCTCCTGCATATGGTCGCCTGTTGCATTCCAAACAACTCGTGACCTTCCTTGTAGGACAAAAGAAATTGGAAATTTTCAAATTTCTCCTGATCATATCTAGATATATCTGATCTAAGGAGTTTGTATTTGATCTATGTTTCTAGATCCTCTCTTTGTTTGCATTTCCTTGTTTAGTGATTTGTTGAGTTGGGATGTGTACCCAACAAATCTGATTAGATTTGGTAGTGTTTCCTATCCGGTTGCATTTGGTTGTGTTTCCTTTTGCAATTAGCCTTTATATTGCTATATCCATTTTCCTTGTGAGTTTTGGGTTGTGATTCTGGTAGAGACATTGGAGTGAGATTCCATGCACCACTACCAATTTCCTATAACCCTTACCTATTGATCGTTGGTTTTTCAATTTGCATATTGTGTTTCTCAATTAGATTAAAAAACTTTTTAAATTTTTTAAGAAAAAATATGACAAAAAATTTCTTATACAATCTCAACAATTGATATGTATAATTCCAATCATTCTTTTTAAATTTAAAATATATATATATATGAATTTTTTTTCCTAATAGTGGAGATCCAAATCATGTATTTTTTATTGTAAAAATAAATTAAACATACTTAAAAAAACCTTCATTGTATTTTGATTATGCTATCTCAACCATTAATGTTTGCAATTCCAATCATTTAAAAAAAAAAATTAAGAAAAAATATAACAAAAAGATCTTTTTCTCAGTGGATTCTGCATGATTGGAGGGACGACGATTGCGTGAAGCTTTTGAAGAACTGTCACAAGGCATTGACAGAGAAAGGGAAGGTGATAGTGGTGGATCACCTTCATATATATAAGTATATCATAAAAGGCATAAAAGTAGGGAATTTTTTTAATATTTGATTTTGCATATATTTGTTTTATTGAGATTGAGATTTTCCTTGAATATCATTGTATCTTGTTTGTTGGTTTGGCTTCTTCGATCTTGATCAACAGATTTTTCTTGAATACAGTTTGAGTGGGTCTAATGGTTAAAAACATGTGTTTCCTCTTAAGAGGTCACAGGTTCAAATCCAGAGGGGGTAGGGTATGTATACCTTCATAGACTTTATCAGTCAAATTGTTGGGTGATATATTACAAATACCATTGCCACGTGGCTCTGCTAGGCACGTTGGATCTAATCGTCCGATCTTTGCCACGTGTTGACATCTAAATGCTCGAGTTGACGGACCGTACAATGAAAATGATACAGATGTATACCTTCAGGCACAACGTGTCACAGATATGATGGCTACAGTGAAACAGATCAGAGAGTTTACGTGACACAAATCAGACGGTTTAGCAATAACCACGTGGCACAGATCCGTACAATCTTCACTAGTTGGGCGTACAATGATCTTTGTTGGAAATAACCAGTGGTGCGAACAGTCTTCTCTGTTGGCGTTCCCATAGAGAGAACCAATGAATATTCCACGCCTCACAAATGGAAATTCTACCAAATCTTCCACGGAAATTCCTGCTTGTTATGCACAACATTTGTTTAATCTGCATTGGAGATTCTGTTGTCTGATGGTTTCGGATTGCAACATATGCAGTAATCGCACAAGCATTCTCCTTGTCTTTGTGTTGTCCTTGATTACAATGGTAGATCCCTAAGGTTACACTCCGTCCCAATGGCTTCAGAGACATCTCCCTCTGCTCGGCATGCATTTATTTTAGATCTACTGATGTTGGCATATGCTCCGGGGGGCAAGGAGTGAACAAAGCAAGAATTTCGACAATTGGGTCATGCAGCTGGATTTGCAGGAGGTGTTCAGCCCATATGTTGTGTTGATGGGGTGTGGGTCATTGAGTTCCAAAAGTGACTTTCATTTGATTCCATGCCAGCCTCTTTATCTTATCTTACATATCGTAGAGTTCATCTTAAATTTGAACGCTCCTAACATGTTGTATGGAATAAATAATTTCAATATTTAGTTTTGAACTTTTATTTGTAGAAATATTTAAATTTTGCATACTTCTTGCAACCTAGGTTCAAAAGTCTTATTTCAATATTTAGTTTTGAACTTTTATTTGTAGAAATATTAGAATTTTGCATACTTCTTGCAACCTAGGTTCAAAAGGCTTATTGCAATTTTTATCTTTTTTATTGCACCAAAACAAGTGGACAGATGGAATAATAAGTGGTCTAATGACATTAAAATTGTGATATTGGTATTAAGAGTGTTTTCTTTGTTTTACTCTGTATGCCATCTACATAGATAAATTTGAGCAATGTTTAAAAGAAAAATAATGTATTGGTATTAACATGGTTAGTGTCATTGTTGTCCTTTTTCTTCTAGACATTCTTGATGTAGTTTTCCTTGCAAAAGCTATTGAAGATATTCACAAGCATCTCAAAGCTCTCCATCAAGTCTCATAAAAACTATCAGTTACACTAGGGTCGGGCAACACACCCAATTCAGAAAGAGCATGCCCTAATCAGGAAATTTGTGGGCCTCTGGCCTTCAGAAAGGGACCTCATGCGATTGATCAAAGCTTGGTGGAGCCCAAAGGGGGACTATGAAGTCCAACTCAACTCCAAGGGGTTATTCATGATTATCCTCTACAACCTGGAGGACAAGGATCAAATCTTCAACAATAGACCTTATTTTTACAACTCTGTGGGACTTTTCCTCAGATTCTAGATGAATCACTTCAGTCCAGAGAAAGAGGATTTTACCATGGCACCAGTCTGGATCCAACTCCACTCCTTACCCTAGGATTTTTGGCTTGAATAAATTCTCATTGGCATAGGAAACACAATAGGATGGTATGTAAAATCCTCAGAGGCGATAAAACAAAGGAAATACCCCTATTATGCCCGCATATGTGTCTACATGGATATCTCGAAGGCCTTACCAGGCTCAATAACTATAGAATACCAAGATGATAAATGGAAACATACAATTGATTATTAACACATCCCCTTCTGTTGTAGGAAATGTTATGAGCACGATCACCTCTTCTATCACTTCCCTCTAAACTCTCAAAATCCACGAGCAGGGGACGAAAAGAAAAAGGATGGCTACACAACGATCACAGGAAGGAAAAAAAAAAAACCTCGAAAGCACAATCAAGAGAGAAACCAAAATATCCCCATCAACAACTCTTTTGATATCTTAAATCAGCTCCCAGAAGAAGAGGAGGTGGAAGTCCACATAAAAACAAAATAGGACAAGTATAAAGTAAAAGCCAAGCTACAGAATGAACTAGCCACAGAAAAGAACCATGAAACTGCTCCTCTAGTTCAACAGAATGAGTAAAAACCAAAGGACAGGGGGGACACCCTCATGTATATGGACGATCTTGATCTGCGGAAATTGACCTGGAGAAACTTGAGGAAGCCTTCAATAAAAAGGAGTTGCAAACCATCCCAGTAGAACAAATAAGAAAGGTGCACAAAGTATTCATTGATTCCACTGTAGGAGCCACCTCACGACTAGGTATATCCCCATATCCAACACTAGATCCCAGGAGTACCCCATGAGAAAGCAAGTGCAGAGGCTGAAAATAAACACATCAACTAATCAAAGAGGTAGGAAACTATATGCTCAACTCAAGACAGATACAACGTCTCACGGAAGGTTATTTTTATCCCCCACCCAACTCATCATGATGAAGATCATCACTTAGAACATTAGAGGAATAAATGGATGGTCCAAACAAAGGAACCTTCGAGACAGTATTCGTGCAGAGAATTCATACATTCTCCTTTTATAGGAAACAAAATTTTTTGGGGACGTAGTAGAGGAAATCTTTCAAAGACACTAGAGGAATTGAAATTCCATTCACACCGACTCAAATGGTGTTGTCGAGGGCCTAGCCATTCTATGGAACACTGCCACAGTCATAATAGATCAAACTTTTTCCACAGTTGGCACACTCACAGTCCACTTCTGGGCCTTGGGATCCAACAAATATGGCATTCTCACAAATGCCTATGGACCGAAAAGTGCCCAGGACAAGGATATTTTTCTACATAGGATATCCACAATAAGTACTTTGCTAAGATCTCCGCGCTGGATAGTGGGGGGAGGCTTCAAATTCATTCTCATGCTGGAGGAAATGAATGGAGGCACAAAGTGATTGGAACAGGACAATGGTAAGTTTAGATCACTAATAGACCAGCTAAAACTTATAGACATAGAAACCAGGAATGGAATATTTACTTGGTCCAACCGGCGTTATGGACCCTAGCATGTCGCAAGAATACTAGACCTCTTCCTCATCTCAGAATCAATAATGTTGGATGATCCAGTGTTAGAAGCCAACATTCTCCCAAAATCAGTTTCAGATCATTGGCCAATCTCTCTCTGGTTAGACACAGGAGAGACACCCAAGCTTAAACCCTTTCGCTTCAAAAAGTTCTAGCTCACCCACCTGGATTTTCAGGAAATTTCCACATCTTAGTGGAGGCAGAAATAAATAGCCCAGAGAACACGCATGTATAAGTTCCAGCAAAGGATAAAGAAATCCAAATTACATCTAAAGAACTAGAACAAGAACGTGTTTGGTAACATCTTCCAAAAAAAAATAGGAGATTGAGCAATGCCTAGAGGACCTGCAACAAGTATTTATTTTACAAGGATGGACGGTGGATTTTGCAAGGGAGGAAGAAAAGCAACAATCAAAACTAGATGAGCATAAAAAATAAGAGGAGATACTATGGAGACAGAAATCTAGAGGACATTGACTCAAGGAGGGGGAAAGGAACACCAAGTTATTCCACTGCTCCATGGTGCATCGATGATACATTAATAGAATCACCCAACTAGAAGATGCCCAGGGAAACCACATTCTAGATCATGCAAGCATAGAAGTTGAACTGGTAAATTACTACAAAGACCTCCTCTCAGAACCCATAAGGGACAAAACGCAGGCTATAAGCAAGATAACTAGGCACATCCCTTCCCTCATCACAAAGGAACATAATGAAACTCTAATGAGATCGATCACACAAGAATAAGTTGATCAAGCAATTAAATAAATTCCTTTGGGGAAAAATTTGGGACCGGATGGCTTTACAACATATTTTTTTCATTATTGTTGGTTGATGATCTGGGAAGAAGTCTGGCAGCTAGTAGAGGAATCTCTAACATCTAGAAAAGTCCCATCAGCCTTCAATGCCACTTTCTTCATGCTAATCCCAATGGAAGAGAGGGTAACCCATCCAAAGAAGTTTCACCCCATTTCCCTCTGCAATGAAATCTACAAAATCATCACGAAGATAATATCTCTAAGACTGAAATCGGTGTTGCCCTTCATCATCTTCAAGGAAAAATCAGGCTACGTGGAGGGGCGCCAGATCATGGACAGTGTCATCCTTGCGCATGAGGTAATACACTCACTAAACACAACTCATACCCCATGTATTCTCATCAAACTTGATCTCTCAAAATATTTTGACAGAATCAATTTGAAATACATGCACTCCCTCCTTGAGGATTATGGCTTTGATACATCCTAGATAGATTAGATCATGCAGATCACTTCTTCAACCTTCTTCTCCATTTTGGTTAATGGAGTGCCCTCCTAGTCCTTCTCCCCCACCAGAGGCATCCGACAGGGGGACTCCCTTTCCCCTTTCCTTTTTTTCATAATGGCTAAAGGCCTAAGCCGATACATTAATGTCATAATAGAGGATGGTTCCCTCAAAGGCCTACCCCTTCATAATCTCCAGCTGACAAACTCCCACAATCAATTCGTGGATGACACCTTGTTGATGAATACCCCCACCGCCCATGAGGCTAACAAGCTCAAGTCCATCCTCAAAGACTTCCCAGAAGCTTCGAGAACCTCCCTAAACCTAGACAAGTCATAACGTTTCTTCTTCAATACCCTGTTGGCGGTCCAAACCCACATCTCCAAACTTCTAGGTATCCCCAAGAGCTCCCTTCCGTCCTCTTGGGATAGCCTCCTTCTATCCACATATTGGGGATACCCACATCTGCAAGATGTGGGTTTGGAGGTCTTGGGATAGCCTCCTTCTATCTCCAAACTTGGGATAGCCTCCTTCTATCCATCTCCAATCGTCTAAACAACTGGTACTTTCGCTCTCTCAACCTAGAAACCCCTCTAGTCCTTCTAAAATATTTTCTTCAAGATTTATCGACCTACCTCTTTACAACCCTAGCAGTGCCACAGTCAGTTATAAAATCCATCAAAAACCTCCAACGAACTTTTCTTTGGCATGGTCACCACCCAGACAAGAAATAGGCTCTAGTATGCTGGGATACAATATGTCGGCCAAAATCAAAGGGGGTACTCGGTCTAAGGGATCCGAGAAATATCAATCACATAATGGGACAAATTCTTTGGTGGCGTTGGCTCAAACATCCCTCGAAGTTATGGGCTAAAATATGGAGGCTAAAATATACACCAACCACCAATGAGGACCTCCTGATCAGACTAAATGATCTTACTCAAGGATCCAATATATGGAATGCAACATGGTGCAATCTCCCTCTCATACAAAAAACTTCCTTCTGGGAGATTCGAAACAGAGAGTTGTCCTTATTCTAACAAGACTCTTGGCAACAATTTCCACCTTTGCACTCTATGGAAGAGATACGCCCCCTACATTAGCAAATGAAATTCAGGGGTACCTTACATGTAAAGGACCTTTGGAAGGAGAACTCTCAACACCACCCTTGGTGCATATGGAATACTCAACCCCATGAACTCAACATACCGGAAGACAACAACACACAACCTTGGCGTAATTTCTCCTCACAGCGGAAAATTTGCATCAGTGAAGAACCGTACATCCTCAGGTGCGGACACTCGCCAACAAGAAAATTCTCGGTAAAATAATCCTACTACCTTCATGAAAATTACCAATTGCAACCAAAAGAGAACATATGGGGTAAAATATGGAATTCAAAATTATGGAAGAAAATATCCATCTTCCTTTGGCTAATTGCCCAGAACCGCATACTCACCTGGGATAACCTCCAAAAGAGGGGTTTTGTGGGACCTTCGATATGTATTCTCTTTCGGGAATAGGAGGAAACAATGGAGCACATTTTAAATCAATTCTCTCGCATTTGAGTAATCTGGGACATGGAAACACAAATAATGCATCTCTCCAAGAGAAATAAAGAAAGTATTGTCAGCACTATTGAAAAATGGGACTTGATCACCTATGAAAGCTCAATTTTAGATCACATATGGAAATTTCTACCAAGATTCATAGTGTGGAAAATATGGAAAGAGAGAAATAAAAGAAACTTCCATTCCCTTTCCTCTTCCCCCTCACTACTTGGGAAAATATCCTCACTGTCATTTGGTAAACAATTAGAGTTGAACCCTAGACATATGAAGACATGCAATCCTTCATAAAGTATCATCATCTCGTTATGGAAATTGACTATCCCTGTCCTCCCCCACCAAGACCCCCCTATCTATGCCAAACATTCTTGCATACCCTCCTCTTTCTCCCCACCCCCTCAAGTTTTTGTCAAATTAAATTTTGATGGGTCCTCAAAGGGTAATCCAAGACCAACAGGATTTGGAGTTGTACTACGAGACAATGTCGGATGGATTCTACACATAACAACAGGACATGTGGGGCTCAATACAAAAAATGTAGCATAACTTTGGAGTCTCATAAAGGGAATCAAACTATCATTCAATCACAACATCAATTAGCTCATCGTGGAAGGGGACTCCCAGGTGATAATCCTGCTAATCTCAAAAATCGTCCACGACTCCTTCCCCTCAAAAGTCTCCCCAATCTAGTGGCTTCTAGGACTGCTGGAGGAATTTAGGTCCCTCCAACAACCCAACCTCACTCTAAACCCTTCTCATGTAAAAAGAGAAGCCAACAAGGTAGCATATCGCCTAGTTAATGAAGGAGTAGTTTCAAAGGAGGAGATGACTACCCTCCCCCAAATGGGGTAACACGTTGATCACATGTATCCCATGACATTTATTAAGCCCTATGCAACCCTCTCCTTCACATCTCGAATGGAGGACAACATTCAATGGGCTTGTGTGAAGGCTGGAGAGTTCCCTCACGCAGGTTTAATGGTGCTCTCAGTGTGCCATGGAAGATGGACAATGATGGGTATGGGAGGAATATCCAAGGTTACCTCAACTCCCTTGGCACCCCTCCATTTCCTAGGAGAGTTTTATGGCTCCTCCCACCTAGCTCATATTTCACATTTGGGCTTTTCTCCTTCCACTCTCCCATCTTTGCGCTTTCTCAAGCTAAGTTCAGTGTTGTTTTCCCTCACCGCAATGCCACAGGAGTGTGGAAATAATAATTGGGGACATTATTGGTATAGCTATGCAGTCAGGAAGGGGCACATCTGCAAGATTGCCCAGACTTCTTCTACCTCATTGACTCACTGTGACAGGGAGAAAAAATCTCCTCCAATGGCCTATGTAGAGGAGGAATTTCTAGAAGAACCAATTATAGTTTTACTAGATTCCCTCCTCTACACAGCCTTGGACCCCCAAGACCAGCCTAACACCAGTCTCCCTTCATTTTCTACAGAGTGTTCCATGGAAGGGGTGACTTGCATAATCTAGGAAAAAAATCTTTTGGTTGACCACCCTTTTGAGCCTCCATTGCCTACCTCATCTCTGGTCCGAGACCCGCAATATATTTTCTTCCTAGCACCAGAACACCTCAAGCTCATCTTTGAGATATGAAGGGACATGATGGAGTAGCTCCACATGCACACTTTACTCAGCAGTCGACTCAACATCTTGTTTGAAGTGCTCTTGAGATCAAAAAGTCAATAGTGTTGTGTTGGTTGTGGAGCTTGATTATCTTCCTGATTCATAGGTCTTTGTTTTCAACCGTGTTTATACCCCATGAATAATTTACACCCCAGAAGAATGTACACTCCTCCACACGGGGGAGTGCAGAGGGGGGTTACCCCCTCTACAGGGTTTGGGGGCAAGTAGGCCCCCGAAGGAAAAATTACCTTGTAAATTTATATTGTAATTTCATTTTAAATATGGACCGTTCATTATAAGGGCACATATATGACGATAGAAGTTATGTTAGGTTTTTTTTCCCTAGAAGGAAACCCTCTTTTATGAGGGAAATTTATTATGAATATGTATCATTGTGAATATTGTATTATGAGAGAGGAGACTATGAGAGAAATAAGAGGAAGTTACAATGGGTGTGATACAGGTCGTATCCCTTCATTTGATGGATAATAATAAAGGAAGGACCTAGAAATTTCTCTGGTGGACGTAGCCCACACTGGGTGAACCATGTGTTAGCAAAATTACTTGTCTTCGGCATAGGGATATCCGGGTCTGCAGGTTGCACGAGAAGTGCCCAAGTGCAACACAAAGAAGAAGTCCTTTTCAGACTTAAAATCAAGCAAGCAGGCATTTCATTCTTCAGCGACAGAGCATAAAAGCGATTGATGGGTAATTCCTTTAGAAAGAGTCATCCTTGTGATGCAAATTTGAAAGCCACAACTAAGAGACCGCATGTGTCTACCTCAAATTTGAAGCTGTGGATGAGACCATGTGTGTCTACCTCTGAAAGACACAACTAATAGAGAAGGGTCACCCCAATGGAGTCGTTATAATGGAGTCGCAAAGTGCACAGTAGAAATATTCAAAGGCTCTGATACCTTATGCACCTTCATAATTAGAGGCTCAATGTCGTTCAATCCCGGGGAAAATTTTCAACTTCGTCCCCGGCAACGATGCCGAAAATGTTAGCGACGGAAGTCACTCCTAGATTGCAGCAGGAGCAGAGCCCGATGCCCATCAGTTAATGTCATGATTTGTTTATAAATGGATGATCAAATGGAAGTAAACTCAGAACAACATCATTTCAACTCTGAAACTAGGACAGGCATGCATGAGTAAGTGAGGTCTTAGATAAACTTCAAACGATGAGCTGTAATAAGGGTGAGTAAGGGGGAAGACTTGTATAAGGAGAGTGCAAGGGTCTGTAACAAACAACAGGTTTCTAACAAACTGAGGAAGAGAGCATCCAGACGTCATATCTTCTTACGTCCGAACACAGAAAACCAGAGAAGGCAATGATGCAACGATAAATCATTTATCATAACACGATTGCAACAATTCATGTGAATCAGTCGATCATGAACTCCCCTAGTGTGAGATGAAACTTAGATGGAGGAGAAAAACTATTTTTTATAAAACAATAAATCTCTCATACAAAATGCATAACCAGAGGGCTAGAATGGTTGTTAAAACATTACAATCGGGAGCTTCGCTCTACCATCGATACCTTCAAAATGAAAAAACTGAGTACATATACTTGGGCAGATTTTCCCAATAGAAGCGCACTCTCCCTTCAAGGTGTAGCGTCTCTTCAATCAATCTTCGGGCGGAATTCCTTCCTCAGACGTCTCCTTAACTCCGCATGGCCTTTGCAAAGGACGAGTAGTTGAACCAGTAAATGTCGAGTTAGCATGTGCAGATCTCCTCCGGCTAGTCGAGAACTCGGCATGGCTTTTCTGGAAAAATGGGTACACAGGACCCTCTCGAGCAGTCCTCTTTCCAGAACCTCCATTCCTCGCATTTAATGAATGAGGAGAGGTTTCAACCACCCTTTCTCGCCTTCATTTACTCCAAGCGAAAACCAGGACAGAGGTCGGATCAAATGCCACTTGGAGATCGCGGTAATTCCTTCTGTGAACATACACGACGCCTTCGGCCCTTCCTGAGCAGCTCTTTTATTTCGCAAGTGACCATGATATGTGACCACGTGCTTATCCCCAAGGCGCCCTCGGCATTCACAAATGGGAAGGGGCTAGTCCTTGCTTCTTGAAATCGTGATGAGAAAAGGGGCGATAAAACTTAATCGCGCATCACATACCCCTCTTTTGATCGAACGGCCTGGAACGCTTTGGATGATATTGTGGGCCCGTCATTAAAGGTGCTTTTCATTTCACAATTCGCGAGCCGGAGACCCTTGGTTCGTCCTCTTCAACTCCCGCTTCCCGAGACGGCGATACGGGAAAGGCTCCCTTTCTGGTCAACGCTCTTCATATCTAAACATTGGCTAGGACCCAAGTACTATCGCCTCTCGCTATTCGTGGCCTCGCGAGTTGGAGTATCATACCTTGGCATTCTCCCTTCGCGAAGTCCCGAGACGCGATGGTCAGTGATGGTTGACCTCCTCCGGACACTTTTCGTAACTCGAAATCTCGTGCAACCAAAGGGATATGGTCCGCCCTTCGAACTCACGAACCCCGAGCTCGAGAAATAACACTGCGCTTGAACTACTTGCGATCAATGACCCTTGTGACTTCGTGAGTTCCTCCCGAAAGATTCCGACTGTTGACTTCCTTAAAACTTTTAGCGTTATACTTGACGAGACTCGGTTAATCTTCAATTACCCATCAATCGTTGTTCTGCTCTGTCGCTGAAGAATGAAATGCCCGCTCGCTTGATTTTAAGTCCGAAAAGGACTTCTTCTGTGTGTTGCGCTTGGTCGCTTCTCGTGCAACCTGCAGACCTGGATATCCCTATGCCGAAGACAAGTAATGTTTCTAACACCATGTATATATGTGTCTCTATTGTATTGTGTATCTTCTGTGTTTTACTTCTGCATTTATTTGATTTTATTTCTCCATGATCCTATTTTTCCAACAACTGGTATCATAGAGAAAGGTAACTCGTAGGAAAAGAGGGTTCCTGGTTCTAGTGGGAGAAATGGAAGAAGTTGGAAAGTTTAGGGTCGATAAATTTAACGGCCAAAACTACTAGTTATGGAAGATGCAAAGGGAAGATTATTTATATCAGAAGGATCTATTTCTACCATTGGGTGGAATAGCAAAGAAGTCGATGACCATGAAGGATGAAGAATGGGAGGTTCTTGACAAAAAGTCACTAGGAATGATATGGATGAGCCTGACAATGTCGGTGGCTTTCAATATTTCAAAAGAAAAGACAATGAAGGAGCTTATGGACACATTGACTAAACTGTATGAAAAAACCTCATTGTCCAGTAAGTTATTTCTAATGAAGATATTATTTAATATGAAGATGTCAGAAGGTGGGTTTGTT
>SNQJ01S0040216.1:0-13515 GCA_010110895.2 Picea sitchensis
AAAGTCCTCCCCAAGAGATGCGCCACTCTTCTTCTCCTCTCTCCAACTTGTAATTGCGGCTTGCCTCATAAGAGAATGATCAAGTGAGTTCTGTATTAGAAGTGAGGCGCTAGCCTCTTTTTATATCAAACTGACACGTGTGATAGGTCACAATCTGGCAGGGCCGACCTCTCACTCTGGGTGGGTAAACCCACCTTTAATTAATTCAGGGTCTTCCATTATAACTGTTGGGGCTGACTTCTTATTCTGCACTTTGTAATTGTCCGATGACCAATCTGCAAAAGGGGATTTGGTCCTTATACAATTATCGACATGATTAATCCAATAACAATAATAATAATAATGACATGATTAATCCGCAATGGGGATTTAATCCAATAATAAAATAATAATAAGAATGCTCTTCCCAATTACATTATTTCAACAAGAAGGAGCTAGAGTTCAGAGGGAGTCAACCCTCACGATCCAGTAAGGAGGAGCAACCTCCCCAGGACCATTCATAGAGATGTACAAAGCATGATTTGTGTACAAAGGATTCTCCCAGCAAGAGGGAGAAGACTATGACGAGACACTTGCTCCAGTAATCAAAAGAAGTATATATATAGAAAAAACATGATTCATTAAAAGAAGCCGACACAGTATGAGATTCAGAGGGAGCAGGTATGACAATCCCTATATTTGAGATTGAGTTATCTCCAGTGCCATTTGGTGCAGTACATGAGTTGTGCCATGGAGACATGACTACAATAGAAGATTGAGTTACCTCCAGAGAAAGAGGATAAACTACCCTCAGTGTCAGTTATTGAGCCACTCTCAGTTTCAGATGAAGTTGTTGCCGTGATAGAATAGAGGAGCTACTCTCATAGTTCAACAACTACAGTAAGAATGGAGTAGTGCTTCTCTGCTTCAGAAAGAGCATCTGCAATTGCAGAGTCCTAGTTCTAGAAGGAACAGTTGCAGAGAGAGTAGAGGACATATTCTCAGACAGTGAGACAGATAGTGCTTTGCATAAAGCACATAGAGCCATCACATGTTTGTGCAGATTGAATTGCAGCTGAGCAAGTGTACGAGCTTGGTACAATGTGATGTGAAAATTTGGTTCAAAGAACACAAGGACATATATATGTTTTGCGATGAAAGACATGTTCACCTAATTATGGAAAAACATGTGATGAGGTATTTGAAGGGTACAATTGATTATGGAATCAAATATATATTGGATTGCGAGATAAGACTGCAGGGCTACACAAATTAAGTTTGGACAGGTAGTGTCACAAACCGGAAAAGTACACTCGGATGTTGCTTTAGTTTGGGATCAACTGTGATCTCGTGGCTCAGTAGGAAGCATACCTATATGGCACTCAATTCTGCAGAGGCATAGTATGTGGCAACATGGTCAACTTGTGGCGAAGCAGTGTGGCTTCAGAAGTTGATTGCAGAATTGTTTGATCTCGAGTTGGAGGAAACTTGTATCTTTTATGACAACCAGAGTTGCATAAAGTTGTTAGTGAACCTAGTGTGTCATGACAAGTCCAAGCATATCGAAATCAAGTACCATTATATCCAAGAGATGATACAAAAGGGAGCATTAAAGCTCCAATATGTCCCTACTAACGAGCAAGTAGCAGACGTATTGACCAAGCCTTTGTCAAGAGAGAAGCTCGAATACTTCAGAGATGAGCTTGGTGTGGTCCAGAAGGGATTTTCCTCATGAGAGGAAGTGATGTGTTCCCCAGTAGTGGGAAGTGATGTGTTCCCCAGTAGAGGGAAGTGATGTGATCCGCAGTAGAGGGAAATGATGTGATCCCCAGAGGGAAGTGATGTGATCCCCAATAGAGGAAGCTACCCCAACGCAGGATGGTATGCTACCCCAACGGAGGTTGGTAGCTCCAATGCAGGATGGTATGCTACCCCAACACAGGTTGGTAACCCCAACGCAAGTTGGTACGCTACCTCAGTGCAGGTTGGTAACCCCAACACAAGCTGGTAGGATACCCAACGCGGGTTGGTAACCCCAACGCACGCTGGTAGGCTACCCTAGTGCTGGTTTGTAACCCCAACACAGGCTGGTACGTTACCCCAACGCAGGTTCGTACGCTACCCCAATGTAGGTTGGTAACCCCAGCGTAGGTTGGTAACCCCAACGTAGGTTGGTACGCTACCCAAACGCAGGTTGGTAACTCCAACGTAGGTTGGTACACTACCCTAGTGCAGGTTGGTACGCTACCCCAATGCAGGTTGGTACTCCAACGCATGCTGGTATGTTACTCTAGTATGAAAGGCTGGTGAAAGTGCATAACTTCTTATGATATATAGATCTGTGATTGACAACAAGACAATGACCAAGTATGCAGAAGTGCAAAAGTAGTGATGGTGACCGTGACAAGAAGAATACCTTCCTTGCTAAGAGGGAGTGTTGAAGATTGAGTACCTTCGGAAGATATCCTTATTTTATTTGACCAAGACAAACCCTAAAGAATATTATTATATTATATTTGTTAATTAGGCCCTATTGTGCCTTTGTAAAAGTCGGTCCTATTGTGCCTTGACATGTAAAACATAAAATAAAAGGTAAAGTATCAGGTCGGCCCAGACCTAATTTTAGGCTAGCCAAACCACTATTTATAAGGGAGGCCAACACCTCATTTGTACACACACACACACTAGCTTTGCAACTAAGAAGAGGAAGTGTGCAAGTCTTAGAGGGAGATGCTACTGCAACTAGGAGGTGGCGTCATGGAGGTTCTTGGTTTATCTCTTGGGTATCTCTTGGTTAAGTGATGCGCTACTCTTCCCTAGTCAAGGGTTTGAGGAGGATCTTTTGCTTTGTTAGTTCTCTCTTGGAGAGAGGCATTGATCTTGGATGGTGAATCTATATTGAGGAAGTTTGTTGGGTTTTTCCCCTAGAGGGTTTTCCCAAGGTAAATCTTGTGTATGTTGTGGATGTTATTCTTTCAATGATCTTTTATATGTAGTTATTATGCTAATGGTTTATAAGTAAAAGAACACTAATCTAGTTAACTGCTTGAGGCGTAAAAATCAACAACAATGCCACTTTCCCTACTTATATAACTCTCCAAACTCCCCAAAGTAGGTGGCTTGCTCATGCAAAACACCACTGCTGTAATGTGGTTGTTTTAAATAAATTAAACTTCTGTAAATACCACATAACAACAATAAAAATAACCATTAAAGAGGGGGTTGACCTTCTCTAAAAATAACTCACTCATGCACTATGTCTATTGTCCATGTGATGTTGACTTAACTCAAGACAAGTGAACTTTTCCTTCAATAAAGTTTCCAAAATAAATTCCCTGTCCAATAATAAATTTCTCATGCACAGTAACCCATGAGGTTTCCTTTTCTAAAAGTACTCCTCTCCCGATCTCCAAAGTTAGCAAGAAGGAATCCATTGACATAGGTGTCCTTGCCAAAAATAATTGATGAATCATCCACTGAAAATATAATTGAAGGATGCAAGCAAATTTAGCTCACTGCAAAATTTACCAAAGGAGGTGCCTAGTGTTTCCTTGAAAAGGGGGGCACCTAGGGTTTCATTGGAATAATGTTGTGCATAGGGCTTCCTTGAGAATGATGTTGCCACTTGTCACATTGGAACCAAGAGCATGGCCCTCTCACCTACCAATAATAGACATGCTAAAAATAACAACCCGACAAAAAAATAAGATAAAGAAAAAGTGAAGGGAACTGCTAGGAGAACACTACCAAATATAACACACCTAAAAATAGGCACTGCTAAAAGTAGCAATATCTCACGTGTCAGTGAAATTTGGCTCATTGGATTCTATTTTCTGCAAGGAATCCAAATATATGCTCAAAATCGCCATACAAGCCCTAAAACCCTAATTGCTAAAAATAACAGTGTCTCGCATGTCATCGAGAAAAATCTCATTGGCATTGCGAGCTCTCAAGGATCCCAAATATGTGATCACCTCTGACACGCGGACCTCCAAACTTGGGCTCCTAGAAAATAGGAAGATTACTAAAAACAACAATTTTCCCCAAAATTGATGAATATGCCTATGAAATGTTCTTGACTCTGAAATGCCCTTGCCTTTAAAATGAACTGAAATCACTGAAAAACATATCTCTGATCTCTGTGAAAGTTGTCTCTAACTACCAGATAAAAGCTAGCTAGCTCTTAACCCTCCAGTTGCATAGGAAATTTGGGGGTTAAGAAGTATTAATTGTAATTTTTTCCCATCCATGTTGATGGTGTAGTGTTCTTCCTCTTGTCATGTATTGCATTTCAAGTCTAAGACTTCTACAATTTATATCATTGTATGAGGATTGTTTTGGAAATATTGCATTCATTTTTTAAATCGACGTTTCGAACTAGACCAATGTGGTCCATCCTTAATATAAAATGATAAATTGTGGGTTTATAAAGACCTTATTGGATTGATCGGGACTTGACTAAGTTGACCTTTCGAGACCTTACCTACCCAGTTTGGTTGGATGGATTGAAGGATCTAGAAAAATGCTTGTTGTTAGCTCAGGTGAGGGTGATTATCTCCGCAGTTTCTCTCCCCCTCGTAGACCCACTCCGACCTGCTTAAGAGAAATAAACACTGACTAGTGAGGGAGCTCTCCCACTTTAAAGTGAAACTGGGGGTACACCTTATCTAGTTTCCCATTCCAAATGTACAAATGTACATAATTCAACCATGTCAGACTATCCTTGGCTTACTCGTTACACACTTAATAGGGGAATCAAACCATGATCTCGGGCACCTTTTGGGTTCCTTTTTTTCTTATAAGCAGAGACCTCAAGCATAAAAGTTAATCCCAGAGTATTGCTATGGAGATGAGGCAAATATCTAGCAACCGCAAAATTCTACACTTTGCTAGTGGCCACCTTGCCACTGTCACCTTAGATAGGTACTCCCCTCGCTTTAGTGAAGGAGAAATCCTACACAAGGGGGGGATCCCGGTGATCCTAGGGGGATTGAGATAGAGGATGGAGAGATTATGAAGGGAACCCCTTAGGTCAATGATGGAAGAAGGATGGGAGGTTGGAAATGAGTCTTATGGATGGAGGATCGTTCTCAAAACCTTGAGTACCTGCACGAAAGTGTTAAACCTGCCCGAGACAAGACAAATGATCGAGATACAAGCTTAATAATCAAGTGGACAAGCAAGTGAAACTTGCTGTCCTATATTGCAGCAGTGAACAAAAATATATATCAACAAAGATAAATGCTGTCCACTACGGAAATAACCATCCAAAGTACGCAATAATTATTGGACAATGAAACACTAAACAAGCAGATAATGTTCCAATATTTTAGCACAAACTTTGATGGTAAAACATGGTTGTTAGAAAGTGTTTTCAGAGAATTTTAGTAACAACCAAGTGGTTGTAGCAAAGATTTGCTACAACAACAAATTTAAACCATAAAATTTAGCAAGTAAACCATAAAAAAGTTAGCCAATAAGCAGTAAATTTATACTAGTGGCTTCCAAGCAAATTTCTACGGTTGAAAAACAAGTTAAAGTAAATATTTGAATGTGTTTTGTTACAGCCCTAATGGTTGTAGCTTTTAATTGATTATAACCAGAGAACTAGTAGGCCAATCAAGACGACTTAGTGGCTTGAGCAAGCTTAAGACACTAAGAAAATATTCCAACTCAAACAAATTTGATATCTCTCAAAACCACGTGTACCAATGCAAAATTAGATTAGTGCCTTGCCAAATGGGTTATGGAGTCTTCTTGTATTAGGTTAGGTCTACTACTTCTCTAGGTGTGTAAGCCCTTTTACCGCCTAGAGCAAGTAACCCTAACAAGGTAGATCTAGGAGGGTGTGAGCCCTTTTGCTCCTCCTAGCAACCTTCATAATGACTTATTCAATAAACAATAATGACAAACTTGGTGGAGGGTGTATGCCCTTGTACTCCTCCAAGGATCTAGCTAAGAACAACCATGAAACAAGCGAGAAGAATTAACCATATGCAGTTTTTTCTTACCAATTCCAAGAGAAATGAAAGATAAACCCTTATTCACCAAGAAAATTTCATCACCATAGAAAAATAATAGCCTCCAAGAGATAGTTGTTGATTTTTCAACAAGCAAGGTTAAGCATGAAGTTCATTTCATTTTAGCATTTCTCTTAACCATAACCAATAATGTTGCAGCAACCAAGATCACAAGAAGAAACACCATGCACAAGAACACAAGAAGTATCCTCGGAAACCCTTCTCAACAAGGGAAGAAAACCCAACCAAATCCTTTGATATATTCTTCAAGAGAAAGACCTTCACCACCAAGAAAGACCTAGCACACAAGAGGGTGCTCAAACCCTAGAAGACTAGCACCCAAGAGAGGTGCAGACTTTTCCCAAGAAGGTGTACTTGCTGAAATTTCCAAACTCACCTGAAATATATGTTTCCTCAATGGGGAATTTACCTTTACTTATACTAACTTGAACCGGTCAACAAAAATGTCTATCGCCACAACAAGGCCGACCTCACTATCTTATAATATAATTAATATTATCTAGATTAATTATCTTTACATTAATTACCAGTCACATTAAGGTGGGGCCGACCTGTACCCTTTACATTACAATTAGGGTTACAGGCAGGTCTGACTCTTGGACAATATAGCAAGGGATCTGATACACCCACTAGTGCTCATCCACTACGGGCACATCCATAGGGATGTCCATACCTCTTGCTCACTGCATGACACAAAAGAACCAGATCTTCACACGTTCATCTGTGCTCATCCACATGCACGTCCACTCTACAGATCTTCTTTCCCATTGCCTCACACAGGAGAATCATTTGGAGTTTCTCGTCAACTCTGCTGCTCAGAGGAGGCTAATACATCATCTTCATTTTTGTTCACATGACGATGCACCCAACACTTTGGGATTTCACACGTTCACCTTGTGCTCAACAACATGCACGTCTAACTCAACAGGTCGCCTTTCCCACTGTATAATCATCTGGAGTTCTTCTCAACTCTCTGAATGGAGGAGGTCATCTCTACGTTCCAGCTCTGTCTCGGGTAGGAACCACATACCCTTCTTAGGGGCTTTCTCTCATGTTTGTAAGCTGGAGAAAGACTCACATAACTGCAATGATTCACATCTCACAGGTTTGTAAGCTGGAAAATGTCACATAGCTGCAATCATCAACACTCCCTCTCAGCTAGGGAGGCATTCTTCATCATGCCAAGTTTCACACAGATGTACTTTGAATTTTGTCTTGGTTGGAGTCATCAACACTCCCTCTCAACTAGAGAGGCTTTCTTCATCAAGTTAGTTTGGTGAAGATGTCTGCAATTTGGTCATGTGTAGGAAGGTACTGGATGTGTACGATTTTCCTCTACATCATATCTCTGATATAAGGACATTTCATCTCATCGTGTTTCAATCCATCAGGAAACACTGGGTTCTAAATGAGCTTTATGCACGACTCTTGGTTATCATCATAGAATCCATCTCATGGGTCAAGTAAATCTGTCAGAAGCTTGTGAAGCCACATTGCTTCGTACACTCGATGCTATATACTCCGCCTCTGTGGTACCCAAGGCCATAGAGTTTTGTTTCCTGCTATATCAGGAAACCATGGCAACCTTCACGGTAGAACAACAACCAGATGTGCTCTTTCGATCCACTGTACTTTCTGCTCAATCTGAATCGACATATCCTGCAAACTCAAGTTCACATTGGAGGCATATCTCAAGCCATATCCAACTATCTCGTATATATCTCAATACATGTTTTGTTGTTGTCTAGTGAGTCTGTCTTGGTTGACTCATGAAATGACTAAGCACATTCACTGCATGGCATGAATCAAGTCTGGTGTTAACCAGATACATCAGTGATCCAATCAGTTGTGGATCAGTCTCGTCTGAATCGTCATCAATCTTTTTCTTTAAATCCATCACGATGGATTTTGCATTCTGTCATACTGAGATTCTTTAATATTTTCACTGTATATTTTCCTTGACTCAGGAAAATCTCATCGATCCTCTGTTATACTTCTTGTCCCAAAAAGTAGTGCATCATACTCAGATTCTTCATCTCGAATTCAAAAGTCAAGGATTACTTGTATCCAACAACAAGGCTTTCTGAATAAGTCATCAAAATCAGGCTCTTATCACCAACACTGTAATAATATAGGTTTGGAACAACAACACTCTTGATGAAATCCAAACTCATCAAGAATCTATCTATCTGATGTAGTTTCCAACTCATGGATGGTAGTATTGATGGAATTGTATCGGGTTTACTGGATCGAGTGTCTCATCATAGACAACTCCCGCTGTTTGTGAGAAACCTCTGGCTATAGATCTTGTTTTGTATTTGTCGACACTTCCATCAACTGCATGCTTGATCTTATAGATCCACTTGGAAGTTACCACAAACTTCCCTTCTGGTCCCTAAATAATATCTTATACATCATTCTTTAAGACATACTGGTATTCTTCTATTATGGCATCTTGACATACATGTTCTCTTGTTGCTTCTCTAAGACGAGGAGGCTCATGACTGAAGTATAGCTCAAAATCTCTTTTGCTTTCTCGGGATGTGCCTTGAGAGGCTTGTATGTTTCTCTGCCTCTTGTAGAGTGAGTCTAGGTAGGCCTTTTATGCCCTACTGCAATATCTCTGAACATATCAACTGGAGCAACTGGATCAACTAGAATAATGTTTGTCTTCCTCTATACTGCCGAAGGGGGAGAAGTTATTGTCTCACTGTTAATCTCCATCTGAGATTCTCTGGATCTTGAAAGGTTATCTCTTCTTCAAGGACAACATCTCTGCTTGTCTCTATATGTCTCTAACCGTGGATGTAGATCTGGAATGTCTTCGAAGATTCACTGTTATCCCATAAACGTATCCTTTCTCCCTAAAGGATCTGGCTTGGACTTCTTCTCTTTGGGTACATGAAAAATACACTAGGCACCCAAATATCCTGAAGTGTTCAATCTCAGGCTTCACTCTAGTGAAGGCTTCTTTGGGAGTTGTGTTTATCAAAATCCGATGGCGACTCTTGTTTAGAACTTATACTGCATCATGCATGCTTTTGCCCATAGAATCACATAAGGATTCTGATCATGCATTATTGCATTGGTTTCCTCGATGATAGTTCTATTCTTCTTCTTTCTTTAAATAGTTTTCACTCCCTCTAAGTCAAGTGGCTCCTTCTGAAGGATAAACATCTTCCTTTGTTGTTAACCTGTTTGGAACAAGTAAACAAGAGGAACCGAAACAAGAATATCTCCTAAAGGAGAATAATGAGTACATATCTAGAATCAAAATAAATTAAGGATTGTTGTCACAACTACAACACCTACTTGTAATGTAGCAAACTTTAGAAATATAGGTTAGAGGAATGACAAATACAACAATCAAACCTGGGGTCTTCACTTCCAGTGTGGTGTTCTTCTTAATGCACTGAGATCCTTCTGGATCCATGGCTTTAGCAAGAAAGTTCCTTTCTCCTATAATTTTTCTCATGATAATGATACAAATAATATATATACAAATGCATACCTTAGGGTGTTGATATGATTTCTCCAATGGCACCTGGCTGATCTCTGTCCTCTGATATCTTCATGAAGAAGGTAGTCACAGTGTCACACTTTTGTATTACCCGCAATAAGCCTTCCTTCAAAGTCTTGTCTTCCAGGAACTTGAAGTTGCTTGATCCATCAAGCTTATCTTCCATCATAGTTCTTGTTCATCATAATTTTAGATTCTTCACAAACCCTTGTCAACTGGGCTAGAAAACCTAACGACTAGGCTAGGGTAGCACTTTTAGGTTTTATTGGACTTATGTCTGCCAACAATAAGCCTTTGAAATATAGGAGAACACTAGTGAGCTGAAGAGCTCCTTCAATGAATTGCAGAAACCCTAATTCTGAAATTTCTGCAGAAATTTGCGAAACCCTAGAAACCCCAAGGCCAAAAAGTCAAAATGCTCGAAAATGCAATCTGAAGCTTGTTGGAGGTGCGTTGAAGGAGGCCGTACACTCCTATGCACTTTTTAGCCCCAACATCCAAGTGACAAGTGCTGAAACTCCTCAAAGAGGTAGGTCGTACGTAATTTCTGGAAACCCTAGGAGGGTCGTACGGTTTTGCAAAAGAAAGAGAGGAGACTTGGTAGATGCTTGTGCAATGGGTTCTTTTAAGACCTATGCTCTGATACCATGTTGATTTTTCAATAAGCAAGGTTAAGCATGAAGTTCATTTCATTTTAGCATTTCTCTTAACCATAACCAATAATGTTGCAACAACCAAGATCACAAGAAGAAACACTATGCACAAGACCACAAGAAGTATCCTGGGAAACCCTTCTCAACAAGGGAAGAAAACCCAGCCAAATCCTTTGCTATATTCTTCAAGAGAAAGACCTTCACCACCAAGTAAGACCTACAACACTAGAGGGTGCTCAAACACTAGAAGACTAGCGCCCAAGAGAGGTGCACACTTTTCCCAAGAAGGTGTACTTGCTGAAATTTCCAAACTCACATGAAATATATGTTTCCTCAATGGGGAATTTACCTTTACTTATACTAACCTGAACCTATCAAAGAAGTGTCTATTGGCACAACAAGGCCGACCTCACTATCTTATAATATAATTAATATATCTAGATTGACTATCTTTACATTAATTACTAGTTGCATTAAGGTGGGGCCGACCTGTACCCTTTACATTACAATTAGGGTTACATGCATGTCTGACTCTTGGACAATATATCAAGGGATCTGATACACCCACTAGTGCTCATCCACTAGGGGCACATCCATAGGGATGTCCATACCTCTGGCTCACTGCATTACATAGAAGAACCAGATCTTCACACGTTCACCTGTGCTCGTCCACATGCACGTCCACTCTACAGATCTTCTTTCCCACTGCCTTACACAGGAGAATCATCTGGAGTTTCTCGTCAACTCTGTTGCTTAGAGGAGGCTAATACATCATCTTCATTTCTGTTCACATGACGATGCACCCAACACTTTGGGATTTCACACGTTCACCTTGTGCTCAGCCACATGAACGTCTAACTCAACAGATCGCCTTTCCCACTGGATAATCATCTGGAGTTCTTCTCAACTGTTTGAATGGAGGAGGTCATCTCTACATTCCAGCTCTGTCTCAGGTAGGAACCACATACCCTTCTTAGGGGCTTTCTCTCAAGTTTGTAAGCTGGAGAAAGACTCACATAGCTGCAATGATCCACATCTCACAGGTTTGTACGTTGGAGATTGTCTCACATAGTTGCAATCATCAACAATAGCGCACCACTTAGCTCCACAAGGAAAGCATAAACCATAGCATGAGAGAGAGAGATAGATGAAGTTTGCCCAAGAGGGGCGAAAAATTCATCCAAGTAACTCTTCTCACATAAGAGAGTTATGATATAATGAAAAGAATTTGGTCTTTATTTATAAAAGACCTCCAAATATTGTTTGTCCACATATCATTAGGGTAAACCACAAAATAAGGGGACCATCTCCATTTATTTTTCCCCTTTACAAAGTAATTTTGATTTTAACTTAAAATTTGCACAAAAAAAAACCCTAAGGGTGACACCAACCCCTTCTAGGGTGATGTCTCGGCACATTTAGTAAGTCGTGGAGCAATAAGAAGAAGTCGTTGGGCCTCCTAAGGCCTTCCCTTCAAGCGTTAGGGTCTTCTACATGGTGCAAAGGATCCTCCTCATCACAAGGTGCCAAGTGTCCATCAAATCATCATCATCAACACCAAACCCTAGCCCTAGTCAAGACGTCAAGCCCCAAAAGTGTGGTGTAAGACCTCCAAAGGCAAGTTGTTGGGCTAGATAGGGTTAGGTGTTAACTCCAAGGTCTCCACTCTTGCCTCCAAAGGCAACGTCGAGCCTCTGTCTTGCCCCAAAATCTGGGTCATGACATCCAACCTATGGACTTCCTTTCCCAATGAAGGCCCAAGTTGGGCTTGTTCCTCCAAAATGTCCACCAAACAAGGTCCTGCAAAGACAAACAAGTGCGCCCTCCAAGGGTCCCAAGTCAAATGTATCGTGGCAAGTGAAATCACATTTAATACAAGAGCCACCTGAGCATGTACAACAAAACTACCTCATCAAATTAAACAAGTGCTCAAAGACGCTATGCAATTTGCCAAGTTTAAGTATGGGAGGGTTGACAAGGTGACCTATTGGGTGAGTCATTCCTTAAGTCAAGGAGTGTTTCCTAGGTTGACCCTCTCTGAGCCATGTGAAGAAGATGAAGTGGATGGGGGTGAGACTTTTGGGCATGGGGTTCATGACATACAAGGGTTCGTAGTGTCTCATTTATGGGTGCCTTTGTAGAGGGTGTGTTGCACCTTTGTTTTCAATGCATCCTTTTTCCAAACCCATTTATTTTCCATTAATGAATTAAAGTCTAGAATAATAGGGTACTCCAAATGGGTAACATAAGACTTGGGAGGTAGTACCACAATGTCACTTGAAGGGAGAAGTACACAGAGTGCCATAGGGGTAAAGAAAAGGGTGTAACATACTTGTGTAGATCCCTCAACAAGTGGGACATCTATATAATATGAAATTGTTTCTTGCATGTCTTTGATTTTTTAGGAGAAACGTTTCATCATTATCAAGACCTCCTTGGGCGACCATCTGGAAGGTTATAGTTTTGGCCTTTATCTTTTGCCAACTACATTCCCTCTAGGCCTTCAACCCCTTCTTCCCATGAAATGAGGTACAATCCCTTCTTAGGTCAGTACACTTGAAAATCCCAAAAGATAAGGAGACAAAAATGATGAAGTGTGAAAAATGATAAGTATGATTGGTAATGGCAAGATGACTCGTCAAGGGGACCTCCTAGTAGCAAACCCACCTCCAAGGGTGACCACTTACTAGGAAAAAATGTCAACCACCAAGGTGAAACATGGCAAAGAGCATAATTTCCAAGCATACGTTCTATAATCAAAAGCAACTTTAAATGCAACATACTCAAATGCCTCAAGTATTAAAGTGTCACTTACCACAATACCTGACTTGTACTTGTTGAAATATTGTAACTGCAAAGAGTATTCTTACTATTATTGATATATTATTCATAGGATCAATCCCCATTGTGGATTGATCATGTCGGTTATTGTAATAGGACCAAATCCCCTTTTGTGGATTGGTCAACAGACAATTATAATAGGCAGAATAAGAAGTCGGCCGCAACAATTAATAAAAAGACCCAGAAATATAATAAAGGTGGGTTTACCCACTCAGTTGGAGAAGTCGGCCCTGCCAGTGAAGAGACACTTCACACGTGCCAGACTTGTATAAATAAAGGAGGTTAGCGCCTCACTTGGATATAACTCACTTGCTCAGTTTGAGAGACAAGTTCTGATATGTTACCGACAAAGGAGAGAGAGAGAGTGGCGCATATCTTGGAGAGGACTTTATGTTTTAGCATAGAGATCTCTTGGCATTGTATTGGCTATCTATATTAAGGAAGTTTTGTTGGGTTTTCTTTCCCTAGAGGGTTTCCCAGG
>SNQJ01S0040216.1:16975-32697 GCA_010110895.2 Picea sitchensis
TTGTTGGGTTTTCTTCCCCTAGAGGGTTTCCTAGGATAAATGTTGTGTCTCTTGTGATTGTGTATTTCTTAGTGATCTTGGATTATGCTATTGTTATCTAATGAAATGCAAACATCTATAATAATGGCTTAAACATTAACAATACTGCATGGAGCAAGACCCATTGTCTTCTGGAAGCAAGTTGATGTGGTGAATGCCATCACGATGAACCTAGAATGTGTGGTGGTGAAGTGGGTCTCTGCTTGTGCATGTGGATGTTGTCATCTATCTCTTGGTACTCCATGTCTGTAACTTGAGGGCCTCGAGACATCATCTCCTTAATTATCCCTTGAAATTGGGGATAACAGGACCTGTCATGAAACACTGGATTTTGAGAGAGTTTGATGTAGCTCTAATTGTCACAACGAATGACTATAGCATCCAACTCTTGGCCAAACAGACCCATGAGAAACTTTTGAAACCAAATGGCCTCACATGTAGCTAAGTTGGTTGCCATGTACTTTGCCTCAACAGAGCTCGTTGCCACTGACTTTTGCTTCTTGTTGAACTAGGATACAACTCTCAATCCCAAGCTGAAAAAACATCTTGATGTACTCTTCATGTCCAATGTGTTGCCTACCCAATCCGCATCTGTAAATCCTGTCAGCTTCACACCATCTCCTTGGATGTAACAACCCATACTCAATCGTGTCGTGCAGATATCTTAGAACATGCTTCGCTGCCACCTAGTGTACTCTCCTTGGCTCAACCATAAACTGACCGAGTGTGTTAACTGCAAAGCATATAACTGGTCTAGTGTTGACCATATACATAAGAGAGCCAATCAACTGATTGTAAAGTGTAAGGTCGATTTCCTTTGATCTATAAGCATCAATCTTCTTTCAGTTGATCACCATGGGCGTAGACATAGGCCTGCAGTCCTGCATACCAAATCTCTTCAGAATCTCCACTGCATACTTGCCTTGACCATCTCGTTGCTACACCTTTAACCCTAGAAAGTAGTGCATCAACCCCAAGTCCTTCATCTCATACTCTGAAGCAAGATCCCTCTTGCACTCTGCAATGAGCCTGTGAGAAACATGTCACCCACATACAACACAAGAATGAGTGGCTCGCCTCCAACTATGATGTAGTAGAGGTTTGAGTCTGCCTCACTCCTGGTGAAGTCCATCCCTTGCAAGTAGTTGTCTCTCTGTGAGTACCACACCTTGGGAGCTTGCTTGAGCCCATACGATGCTCTCTTCAACCTGCAAACATTGGAATCTCTCCCCTGCACCTCAAAACCCTCTGGCTGCTCAATATACACCTCCTTCTCAATGATGTCATTAAGGAAGGATGTCTTCATGTCCATCTGGTGGATCTTCCACCCTATCTTTGCTGCAATCGAGATCACGACCCTAATCGAAGTGTATCTCACCATTGGGGTGAATGTCTCATCATAATCGATTCCCTCCTTCTGAGAGAACCCCTTAGCCACGAATCGGGCTTTGAACTTCTCCACACTTCCATCTGCATCGTGCTTGATCTTGTAGATACTGTTGCCGTCCTTATACTTACCTACTAACGTGGAGAAGTCTCCAACCCACTTGGTGTGTCCTTAGAGGCACAAGTCTAAGCCTAGATCCATAGTCACCTCGATCTAGACCTCTTTCGTCTAGGCTCACTCCTAGGGAAGCCAAGGGGCGTAGACCCTACTTAACTATGTTAAGTTTTGATTAATGATCAAAGAGTTAATTTGGTTTTTTAATTAGGGAGACCCAACTCAATGACAAGCAAACAATGCAAATGCAATTCCTTTAATTACAAGCACACCTTTTCTTTACAATACAATAAAGTAGACCAGTGCCTAAAATATACCCAAAGTTTACTCGTTGAGATGAACAATTAAATGTATATCTACAACATGAACTAAAACATGAAATATCTACACAATGAATTAGATAATAAAATGACTATTAGCTTTACACAATTATTTCCAAATGAACAAAGAATGCTTACAACAAAAATAAAGGTGCTTTAATACATGTAAATTTTTATAATGAAAGAAAGTGCTTGAAAGAAAGTAACTTGAAACATGAGATTGCTTGGAAAGTAAAATCACATGGAAAGTAAATTGCACAACTTGGAAAATGAAATTGCTTGATAGTAGATAGCTAAAATTGAAGTGCAATGTTGTGAATGTAGTTGGTTGATTTTAATAGATTTTAAGTCTCTCTTGAATTAAAGGGATTAGAATGTGAAAGATGCAATCCTAGACTATGTGTCTACACCAAATTGTTACCCCCTCTACCAAAAATAATTGTTGGGTGCTCAAGAAGAAGGACAAACACGGTCATTTCCTAGCTCCACAAGTCAAATCTGGAATGCTTGGGCACCCAAACAAGGAGGACATGTAATGCCTTGAAGTTGTCCCTGACTTCAACCCCTTGTAGCCTCCCAAGTCGCCCTTTTTGGTGGTGGAAACAATAACAATTGGATGCCTAATTAAACTAACCTCCGATCCTTTTCCCTTTCTTAGTTACCCAAGATCCACAAAGTGGCAAAGGGAGGGAATACGAGGCAAAGGTGAAGCACAAATATTATTACTTTGCAACAAATTATAAAAATATACTAGCCTTCACGATATTACAAGGATGACTTAGGCCAATCTCTTTGCAAGGTGTGGGCAAAAATAAATAACTGAAATGACTTGGAAAATTAAAGAGCAACCTCAACAATGGCACAAAATGGAGGACAAACCTATCGTTTTGGCCAAGGTGGGTATAATGAAATTAAAGAGCAACCCCACAACAATGACACAAGATGGAGGACAAGCCTACCGTTTTGGCCAACATGGATATAATAAAAGAAATGCAAGAAATTTAAATCTAAACCTAGCCTTCATGATATTGCAAGGATGACTTAGGCCAATCTCTTTGCAAGGTGTGGGCAATAATTCTAACTAATTACAATATCATATTTTTATACTCATTTGTGAGAATGCAAACCCAAAAGACTCTCTTGGGCTCTTTACAATGCTTTAGAAGAAGAGAAATGAGAGTGGGTTTAGTACCCAAGCTGTAGGAGGCTTTTTGAGTGTTTTGGGGGCCCAAAACAAGTAGCACCTCCCCTTATCTTGGTGAGAAATTGTATAAAACAACAAGCTAAACTTGCTAGAAATTGCTACACACAACTTGGAAAAAAGATTAATTTATGTTAGCACATAAAACATAAATTTAAATAGAAAAGTATGAACATAAAAGTGAGATTTTAATGACTAATTTAGATCATAAAAATGCTTATAAATGAGAGAAAATGATGGAAATAAGATTAGAAAAATAACGCCCCCGGTGGAGGCTCAATTGGCAAGTGTCGTGATATGAAGTTCCATGAGGTTTCGAGTTCAACTCCCCCCAACTAATCTAATGTGTAGCGTGTGGGGCAGCGAGGTCACACCTGGAGATTATAGTAGTAGCAATTGGATAACACGACCACATGTAACGCGAGTACGTGCCCAACTAGTTGCCGATTCCGCCAACCATAAAAAAAATATTAGAAAAATAACAGGAACTTTGGATGATTGAATAAGTGAATTCCCAAATCTGAAATTCACTCCAATCCTTTGGTGACCTACAAACAAGTATGTTCTTGCTACACAAGGCGACAAGGAGGTTGGAACATTTAATAAGCTTGCAAAATACTTTTCAAACTTGAAAGAAACTACCACAAAACTAATAGTAATACTACTACCAATTATTTTGAAGCAAAATACTTTGTTTGGGTCTCCAAGTTAAACTAGTGAAAGCAAAAAAATACAAGAAATGAAATGTAGTTATATCACCTCACAAGAACATCATGAAGAGCACCAAGAATACTCCCAATGCACACAAGAGATCCTCCAAAGCTTCCTTTATTATTTACAAAGTGTTGCTACAAATACTTGTAGCAAGATTTACAATGAAAAAATGATAGAGAGAGGGAAACGAATGGGAGAAATTTTGGCATAATAGACTTGCAATGAGAAATGATGATGAAATGAGGAGGGGAGGCACTCTTTTATAGTTGAGGGAGAGGGAAGACCCCTCTTGGATGATCTCCAAGTGTCACACATCCAAGGGAGGGAGGTCATCTCAAGGGGGGCACACTTTTAGGGTTTTGTGAGTGGCTAGGTATTGAGGGGTGAGTGAGGAAGGGGGAAAACAGTTTTCCCAACAACCAAATATGAAGTCATGGTCAAGGGGGGGCATACCCAAGGTTTTGGCCACCCTCTTGCTTTAATTTTTATTTCCTATGAGTTCATGAGCAAGGGGGGTGCACCTCTCCTTAGGGGATGATCACTTTAGGTTGTTGGCTTAGCAAGAGGGGTTCTTCAAAGTGGAAAATCACTTTCCCAACTTAGGAAATACATTAGGAATTCGTTTCCCACTCTCTCTCATGACTTTAGTCACTTTTACAAAATTTGGCTATTTTAATTTAGCCAATTATTTGCTGATTTTTGACTGACTTGGATTCCTCATGGACAATGACCTAACAAAACTTGTCCAATTGAGATGAGACTTGGTCAAATGGTGTAGGGGTTCATAAACCATTTGATTTGAATACACATACCCCTATAAAATATCCCCGAGGACCACTTTTTTACATTTTACATAAAAAATAATTAAAAATTCTCATTTTACGAGAATTTTAATTATTTAAAAAATCCTATCAAAACTTAACGGAATTCTGCAAGACTTTATGAGATGTCTAGCATGATCGTTTACAACACTTCTAAACCTTAGTCATCCATTGGGCCCGATCATTAGAACACCTTTCACCACTTTGGAGGATTTATGTGAGTGAAAAACTCAAGGATAATTTAAATTGCAGTTAAGCAAGATTAATTACCCGAGGAAAAAAAACACTCGATGAAAGGACTTCCCTAATGACAAAGTCCTAGGTAACTAGACAAAAATTGACTCATGTTAGCATATTACAATATTATCCCACACAGGGGAGCAGACATTTCGAGTACATAAAAGACGTGTCGAGGGAAAAATTTGCCATGTTGAGCCAAAAATCTTCAAATTGGTTGTACCACTAGGGACATATCTTCATGGTATATGACGTTGACCCCTAGTCGAAATAGGTGGTTAACATCTGGCTCCACATGTGGACGTATGTTCGATCTCTTTGGAAGGAGAGCACGTGAGATCCTCAGAATCTACAAAACAAAGTGTTCACCAATATCCAACATAAATACATGTATAAAAACAATAATTAATAAATGAAATGCTATTGACAAGAATCATACAAATGAAATGACTATACAATGAACAATATACATAAATGAAATAAATACAAAACTGAAAGAATTAAAGGGAGAAGGTTAGAGATATGTTACAAAGGGTGCCCACTTTGGACACCATGTTGCTCATCATTTGAAAAATAGCTTGAGTTGTTGCCCATTCCTTGGAATATTCATGGGCTCACCATCCAAATGGTTGAGGTGGAAAGAATTAGGACCTGTTATTTCCCGGATCATATATGGACCCAACCATAAACTGTCAAACTTGCCATATATGATCTCGGATCATATATGGACCCAACTATGAAATCCCGGATCATATATGGACCCAACTATGAAATCCCTCTGCCTTGTTGATTTGTCAAATGCCCTTTTAACCTTTTCCTGATTTTTGCAATTCTGATCATAAGCCTTTCTTATGTTGTCATGTAACTCAATTATTTGATTAATCCTGTTCTGAACTGCATCATTTTCTATGGAAAAATCATGAAGTAAACCATATGTCGGAAGCTTAAGGTGTATTGGTAATCGAACATCTATACCATAGACCAAGTCAAATGGACTCTTTCTTGTTGCAACCTTCTTAGTTATTCTATCTACCCATAATGCATACTTGATTTTACTATCCCATGACCTTTTGTTTTCCCCAACAATTTTCTTGACTATGGTCATTAGATTTTTATTACTTGACTCAGCTTGACCATTTCCTTGGGGATAATAATCTGATGCATGTGATAAGATAATGCCATTTTTGAAACATAAATAGGACATTTCTGCTGAGCAAAAGGCTTTTGCATTATCTGTTACTATTTTTGAAGGCACACCAAATCTAGTTATTATCTTGTCTTCAAGAAAATCCATGACAACCTTTTCAGTTGTCGACTTAGTAGGGATGGCTTCAACCCATTTGGTGAAGTAATCTGTAGCTGTTAAGACCCATGGATAACCATTACTTGAATTATCCTTGAATTTTCCTATGGAGTCCAAACCCCACTGCTTAAAAGGTGCTTCAACCACTACTGGATGCAATGGGAGGGAATCTAACTTTTGTTTTCCAATGAAAAGTTGACAAGGCTCACATTTACTTACAAATTGATGGACACCTGAAAAAATGGTGGGCCAATAATATCTCGCTCTAAGGATTTTATGAGTTGTTTTAGTTGCATAGTGGCCACCACAAAATCCAGCATGGAATTCATCCACTAGTTTTTTGGCTTCAATTTCATCAACACATCCAAGGATTATTCCATCAGGATTTCTCCATCCTAGACCATCTTTAGTGAGGACATACTTAGATGATTTTAACCTTAAAGCTCTTTTCTTATGACCCACGAGATGGCTTGGGCATGTGAGGTTTTTAAGATAAAAAATTATATTTGCATATCATTCAACCAGTTCAAGCCTTAATATGTTTTGGGCATGCTCTGGAACATCATTTTGACAAATCATACCCAAAGCCTTTTCATTTCCCTCCGTCAACATTTTAGCTAGACCTTGCCCCTTGATTAATTTTTTGGGTTTGATTTCCAAGTCATACTCTTGGATTTTAGCGATCCATCTTCCTCTTGTACCTATTCCTTATGACTGAGATAATACGTCTTTAACTACTGAATTAAGAACATACCCAATTACTTTGGAGTATCCAATGAAGACTCTGAAATGTTTTAGAGATTTTACGAAGGCATATACCTGTTTTTCAAACATGGGGAATTTTAATTCTGCATTTTGCAAGGCCCTACTCATGTAAGCAATGGGATGATCTTGGCCTTGGTTATTTTTTTGAAGCAATACACCAACAATGGTATCTTCAGAGGCAAACGAGAAAATCTGAAAGTCCTTGGAATAATCCAGACTTATGAGGACGAGAGCTTCATATATGGAAGTTTTAATTTCTTTGAAAGCTCTCTTGCTTTCATCACTCCATTCGAATTTAACATTTTTCTTAAGCAACTTATAGATTGGCTTTACTATTTCCGCATAATTTGGAATGAATCTGTGAACAAAATTTGTTTGGCCCAGGAAAGATTGGAGAGCTTTCTTTGATATAGGCAAAGATACTTTTTCAATTGCGTCAACTCTTTCTGGGTCTAACTTGACCCCATCTTTGGAAATTATGGGGCCCAAAAGTTTCCCTTCTGTTACCCCAAAAACTGACTTGGCCGGATTTAAAGAAATTCCAAATTCCCTACTTCTTTTAAAAACATGTTTTAAATGACTAATGTGACTCTTTCCATCCTTTGAAAACACTGTTAAGTCATCCTGATAGATTTCAATGATTTTTCCAATTAATCCTCTAAAGGAATAATCCATAGCGCTTTGAAAAGTAGCTCCAACATTAGACAAACCAAAATGCATTCTTAGATATTCAAAAGTACCCCATGGAGTAGTGAAAGTAGTTTTATGCCTATCTTTTTCCTTGACCCTGATTTGATTATAACCCGAAAACCCATCAAGCATTGAAATCATTCTGGAACCTGTTACCCTTTGTAATAATGTTTCCATCTCGGGGAGGAGATAATTATCTTTTGTACATGCAATGTTCAAATTTATGAAATATATACACAACGTGATTTGAACGTTCTTCTTTCTAGCTACCACCAAATTCGAACACCAGGAAGAGTGTCTAGTTTGGGCTATTATTCTGGATGCTAACATTTTCTGTAACTCCTTTCAGACCAAAGGAGCTAACTTGGGGTTAATTTATTTCAACTTTTGTCTAAATGGCTTAGATTTCTCCTTCAAAGGAATGACATGTTGAATTAGATCTTCCCTATAGACCTTAAGTTCATTGTAGGTGAAAGCCAAAACATCCCTACACTCTTTTAGTAATTTAACAATTTCTTTTATTTCATCCGTAGGTGTGCCTTTTCCAACCTCCACCATTCTAGGCTCTTCTTTAGTTCCTATGTTGACTCCCAAGTGATCACTTGGTTTTATATCTATTCTTCCTTTGGTTTGTGACCATCTTTCCTATCAAATAGTTTTTCTTGTGCAACAAGGCCTCTAGGGACTAGGTTAACCTTATAATCATTTTTTGTATAATTACATCCCTCTTCTTTTTCACTGACATGGAATTCATAAAATTATTGCACGTGATTCAAGAACTTAATGACTTGCTTATCATCATCAAATATTTTCCAATGATCCATATTATCCAGAACTGAAGGCCTAAATATGACTTCTACTGTAATGTTTTCTTTAATCAAATCATGGGAGAGTTGAAGAGTGGAAGCAGCTACAGCCAGTTCGTCTGCTTTAAAATTTTGATCTCTAGGAATAACAATAAGGTTTAAGGCATCAAGACTTTCCATGGAGTCCCATATTGCATTCCTATACTTTTTTAGTCTTTCAGATTTGCATGCAAATTTGTTCCAAACTTGTTGGATGACCAGATCAAAATCTCCCTTTATGTTCAAACATTTGACACCCATGTCCTTGCAAAGCTCTAAACCAAGCAACAAAGCTTCATACTCAGCCAAATTATTGGTAGCATCAAATTCCAATCTATATGCAAACTTAAATTCCTGACCAGATGGAGATTCAATGACTATTCCAACACCTTTCCCAGTTCTAGAAAATGCTCCATCAAAATGCATGTACCATATCTCACTAACTCTTTCTTCTTTAACTTCTTCTTCTATGGGCCGTAAAGTGTTAAACAAGATAACATAATTTCCAAGTTCATCTTCTTTATACTTCAATTCATTTATGGAATTCCTTGGGTCTTCTACATGATACCTTCTTTCCAATTCTCTATTTAGTTTAAACGTGGTCCCATCTGGAGTGGGGATGGTGACATAACTTAAATCCATTTGTAGATTACTCCCCAACTTTGCAGTGGTTTTTCTTGAAAGCAACATACCCCAAGCATCAGGCACATCAATTACTACTATATCCATTTCTATCATGATGTCTGGGAAAGCAACCAAGTGTGCTTGTAAACTTTTAATCAAACCATGCACCTTAATCATTTTATTATCCATGGCAAAAATGTTATGGTAAGGCCTTGAAATCCTTAGATTTAATTGTTCCATCACTTTCTTAGTCATAACATTTGAACTTGCTCCAAAATCTAGCATGCAATTATGAAGGAGATGGTTGTTCACAAGTAGAGAAAGATAAAATGTTTGATTCTTTTCGTTCCCCCTATCCCAATTTTGCAAAATCATAGGTGCATCCTGGTAAGCTAAAATTGGTGGCCTGTCAATATTGTTCTGAGAGGGATTCTCTATGGCTTTAAGTAGTTTCTCTCTCTGAGATGAAATCTTCATAATTTTTGCTACATGGACCAACACTTTTGCATTATTCAACCATTCCCCTAAGTCAATATTTAATTCTGTATTTGTAGGAACAATTGATTTAGGAGGGGGAGGAGGTACCTTAGGAGCACTTGTTTGAGGCTTGTCTTGATTCTTTGTTCCATTTCTTTGGTAAGAAAAGCCTCTATATTTAGCCAAATATGACATTTGCTTGGGAGTAGGCTTAGGACCAAACTTTTATGTTGCTTTATCCACTACATCATTCATGCAATTTACATCCTCACTATATTCAGTTAGCTCCATCCATTCATTCATGCCCACATTATATTTTCGACCACACATGTTAACTTTTTCATTTTCTGATCTAGAGACCCCTTCTTCACCACAAACTTCAATGAAGATTGGGCAAGTTGATTCTTCGTGAAATTCCCCACAAGGCCTACAATAAGGGATAACTTGTGATCAACCAAGTTGGTAGACTCAAAAGGATTAGGTGGCCTTTGATCTTGAGGTGTGTTAAATTTGGCAGCATCGACAGTCATTCTTCAATGAGAGGCCATATGGGCTACCTTGAGGCTAGCAAGGGAGATTTGGAGAATCAACCAATCTTGTGAGGTATTGACAAAAGCCAGGGGGAACGTACAACCTCTGTGAGTCAAACCAAAAGTCAGGACGAACGAGATGTTATGTGAGTCTAATGCAAAAATCAGGGGAACGTACAACCTCTATGAGCATAGACAGTCTAGTGCAAAAGTCAGGGGGAACGTACAACCTCTGTGGGCATAGACAGACTAGTGCAAAAGTCAGGGGGAACATACAACCTCTGTGAGCCTAGTAAAACCTTGTGAGCCATGAGCAAAAGTCAAGGCATCTAGCAAAAGTTAGGTTGAATATAAAATTCCTATGAGCTAGAAACAAACGATATTCCTAATATTGCAAATGATGTAAATGTATTGATCTAGTGCGTTGGCACGTGTAACATTATCCACCATGAAGAGAATTTCGAATTGCCTTGTAAAGAGTCGAGTTGTAACTAAAGTCTCAAGTCTAGTTCTATTTTAGAACTAAAGTGTAATGTTGAGTTGTAACTGAAGTCTTAAGTCTAGTTCTATTTTTGAACTACAGTGTAATGTTGAGTTGTAACCGAGGTCTCAAGTCTAGTTCTATTTTTGAACTAAAGCATACCAGTCTCAAGTCTAGTTCTATTTTTTAACTACAGTGTAATGTTGAGTTGTAATTGAGGTCTCAAGTCTAGTTCTATTTTCGAACTAAAGCATACCAGTCTCAAGTCTAGTTCTAAGTTCGAACTAAAGCATACCAGTCTCAAGTCTAGTTCTAAGTTCGAACTAAAGTATGAATCTAAGTTATGATTAACTCATGCAAATAGGTTATTATTTCGAGTCTCTCCTCTTCTCCTCTTCAGCCTATATAAGTAGAGGTCGACCCCTCTCTTCAACAAAATTTTGAGATGCAGGTTAAGGGTGAAGCAATAGAGGCACACATCAGTGATAAAGTGGCAGCATACCAAAGCAACATATCAGTGTTGTATATCAACAATAGAGGCAACATATCAGAGGTGTATTTCATCAAGGTCTTTTAGGTCTTTGTCAAGTCAGAGTCATCTTGGCAAGCTCTTTAAGATCATAACATTCATGGTGGATATTTTTAAGTGATCTTACATTATTAATGCAATAAAGGAATATCATTTGTTGGGGTTTTTCTCCGTGTACAGGGTTTCCCCAGGGTATATGTGTTGTTGATGTGCATGCTTACTCATCTACATAGTTATTGCTATTCGATTATGATTTGGTATTGTTGAAGTGTATTAAGCTGGAATCAAAGTGTTGAATAAAATAAAAGAATTAATCCGCATAAGAAATCAAGCTCATAATTTAACATGGTATCGAAGCTTAGGGTGTGTTAAACGTGTTGAAGTGCAGCAACAGGTACACACAGATCCAAGCTAGCTTGATTAAGTTTTCCAGTGTGAAGTCCATGGCATCCTCCATTTCAGTTAGGGCCGAGGATAGGCTCGAAGGATCTACCAACTTCAATGTGTGGAAGCTTCGGATAACAAATATCTTGCAGGAGCATGATCTTGAACAGTATGTGACCACAGTGGTGGAGGAACCCACAGATAATGCAGGAAGAGTGACCTTCAAGAAAAGTCAAGCAAAGGCTAAGCGAATCATCTTTGACTTAGTCAAAGACAGTATAATGTCTGCAATGACTTCGTTAATGACTGCCAAACACTGTATGGATACCTTGGTGAATATCTATGTGAAACAGGCTCCAAGTCAAAAGAGGACACTTAAGCACAAGCTTAAATATTTGAAGATGAAAAAATGTGAATCAGTGGCATCTTTCTATTCCAGGATAGCCCAGATCAGAGATAAGCTTTTGGTCACAGGGATGACAATGGACGATGATGATTTAGTGCAGACCATTTTTTACGGTCTTCCTTCTTCATGGGATACCTTCTTATCCAGTGTAAGTGGAAGAGAGATTCAACCCACATTTGAGAGATTATGGCATGATTTCCTTCAGTAGGAGAGTCGCACAACTACCAGGAGCGAGCCAACGAAAGAAGGGCACTCAACTTTAGCATCAAGATTCAAGGGAAAGAAGAAACACATTTTCTAGAAAGGCTTTCAGAGGAGGCCAAACACCAAAGGTACATTCAAAAGCAAGAATATTGATACATCTAAGATTAAATTCTTTAGTTGTAATAAGTTGGGTCATTTTGCTAAAGATTGTTGGTTTAGAAAGAAATATCCAAGGAAAGGGAAACATCATGCCTCAACTACTGAGGATGATGAATCCAAAAGAAATCAGAAAAGTCCTTCTAATGAGAAAGAAAATATAAAAGAATATCACTTGATTTTTGCCTTATCTAGTTCAGTTTTCACGGGGCCGAAAACTTGGTTAGTAGATAGTGGTGCATCAAAGCACATGACAGGGTACAAGGTTATCCTCTCAGATTTCGAGACAAAATATTTTGCAGACCATGTTGAGCTTGGGGATGACAAATGTTACGAGATAGAGGGAGTAGGCTCTATCTTCTTCAGATTGGAATCTGGGGCTAGACTTCATATTGATGAAGTATTATATGTTCCAGGGCTCAAGAAGAATCTATTACCAGTTGCAACCCTTGAGGACAAGGGATATTGGGTGATCTTCAAGGACATGAAGGCACTACTATGGGCTAAAGGCGTTGAAATATTGTAACTGCAAAGAGTATTCTATCTATTATTGATGTATTATTCATTAGATCAATCCCCTTTTGTGGATTGATCATGTCGAGTATTGTAAATGACCAAATCCCCTTTTGCGGATTGGTCAAACCCTAATTGTAATAGGCTAAATGAGAAGCCGACCCCCATAATATATTAAAGTGGTTATAACCACCCAGAATGAGAAGTCGGCCCTGCCAGTGAAAAGACACCTCAGTTCACACCTGCCAGATTGTATAAATAAGAGAGGTCAGTGCCTCATTTGTTCACTCACTCACTTGTTCATCAAAGCGCAAGTTTGGAGCTGCAGTTGGAGAAGAAGGAAGAGAAAGAGAGGCACATACTTGGGAGAGGACTTTCCGTATTGTTTGGTTTATTCTCTTGGCATTGTATTGGCCATCTATATTAAGGAAGTTTTTCTTGGGTTTTCTCCCCCATGAGGGTTTCCCAGGATAAATGATGTGTCTCTTGTGATTGTGTATTTCTCAGTGATCCTATCTATGTTATGGTTATCTAGTGAATTGAAAAGAAACCTAATAATAGCTTAAACTCTAACATGGTATCAGAGTTAAGCTGAAGAGAGCATCTTTCACAAGAAGAAGAAAAACACCATTGTTGTCGTACATTAAAATTAGGGTTTTTTTATTGAAGAAGATTTTCAGCCTCAAAACCATCTAGAAAAGTGCGCCCTAACCCAAGGAATTCTTTGGCACCTTCAGTGCACCTTTTCAGTGGGTAGATCTCCCGAAAAGTGAAACCCTAGTTTTCACCGGTACCAAAAAACTTGAAGTACCAAAATTACCAGAGGTACCAGAAAACTAGAAGTATTAGAAAACCAGAAGCACCAGTCCAGAAATCCGCTGGTCAAGTTTGAGGGGGTAAAATTTGGATTTTCAAAAATCTGACTACACCAACTTACTCGCCTCAACTCAATGCATCTATCCCCTGGATCAGAATTTCAAAATTTGAAGTTTGAAAAATTAGGGTTTCCTCATAAAACCCTAAGTTGCAGTTGTAGTTGCAGTCTCAGAATCAATTGTAGTTGCAGTCTTAGTTGAAGTATCAGTCGTAGTACCAGTTGCAGTCACCCTTGAAATTTTTAAGAGTTGGTAATTATTACCGTTGCTACCAGATGGTGCCACTACCTACAAATGCTATCTGAGGTATGTACCCACATATGTTTAGATTGTTAAGCTTTAAAGGGTATTTGCAGGGTTCTCTTGCCATAGATCCAGAAGGATCTCAAGATCCAACACATTCAGAGAAATAATGCAACCCAGGTTTGATTATTCTGATATGAATCTATTTGTTATGACATTATTTTGATCTAGATTGCATGTTGAAGCTATGACCATCATACTAACCTTTGGTCAAAATTAAAGTCAAGGTATTAGATGGATTAAAGTTGAGATCATAGAGTTTATTCTCTACCCAACCTTCTATCAAGATAACATATTGTCTTAGTACAAGAAGACAGGTTGAAGAAAACACTCGTCATCTTGAGTGAAGGAGACTTGGAAGAAAAGAAACACACTCATTCTCGAGGACAAGGCTCGAGGTTTGATTAATTAAGTTGATAAGATTCAAAGTTGCACTTAACAAGTTGATGACTACCCCTTTACAAGTAAACACTATGGTTGAGATAACATTCCTTGAAAAGTATTATACTTGGTAGCATGTGAGCATATTGAGATAAATGCTTAATGTAGTCATTTGCTTGATACAACTAACATCTCCTCTAGGAGAAACCTCTTGTGTTAGTTATAGGTTGCCATGGAGGAATGTTTGATCACAACACTATAAGAGTGTTGACCTCTTTTTGTATTGTATTTCTTACTTTTGATCTTTGCTCTAGACATGCCACAAGTGATAACTCTAAAGGAGCTACTGTGATGATTATTCGTGCTATTGTTTTATCTACTATTATCAAAAGGATATTATTCTTGCTTGTTGTTTTGTTGACCTTGTTTCAAGTCACATGTGATAACCCTGAGGAAGTTATAGTGAAGGTGGCAGAAGACAACATATTAGATGAGATATGAAGCAGACTATGTACATGACCATATACACTCATGTACCAAGAAGATGAAGAAGAAGCTACCTTTTGAGATTCAGAGTATCTTATATGAAGATTGATTGTAAGGAGCAGAAGGCTCCAAAGATGAACGAACATTAGAACAAGAACTCACAATAGACTTGTTCAAATAAGAATGAAGCCACCTTGACTGGAAGTAGAACTCGTTTGAAGCCTGACTGAGTCTTTCACATTTAGACTTGGTATTCAACACCAAGTATACCCTGTAAAGAGATGATGAAGTCCTTGTAGACTCAGAAGAAATCAAGCATAAGCATGATCTTAGAAAGGATCAGATGGAGAGACAACTTCCAGGATTGGGAGACAGATGACATGAGAAGACTAGATCGTAACTTCAGAGACTCCTAGAAGATATTAAATCTCCTGAAAGATTCCCATGTTTCAATGAAAAAGAAGGAAACCAGTCAGAAAGACTAGGATATGGATTCTTCCGTGAGACTAGAAGAGAAGTCGGTATTGACTTCCGAGATTGATCTATACAGATCAAACATGTTGTAGATGTACAAAGCTTGTGTTAATGTTTATGCCATTATTATAGTTCTTTGCATTTCAATAGATAAGAGCAACATAAGAACAAGATCACTGAGAAATACACATTCACAAGAGACACAACATTTATCTTGGGAAACCCTCTAGGGGAAGAAAACCCAGCTCTCATCTCCAAATGAAATAGGCCTTTCAACAACTTTCGAAGCCATATAACTTCGCAGCTAGCAGAACATGCGGCAATGTACTCTACTTCTGTTGTGTTGAGAGCAATACTGGATTGCTTCCTACTCTGCCACGAGATCATAGCTGATCCCAAACTGAAACAACATCTGGAAGTGTTTTTTCTGTCAACAACGCTTCCTGCCCAATCTGCATCAGTA
>SNQJ01S0040216.1:43973-54378 GCA_010110895.2 Picea sitchensis
AGTGTGTGTCTAAGTGAGGCGCTAGCCTCCTTATTTATACTAATCTGGCACGTGTGAAGTGTTTCTTCACTGGCAGGGCCGACTTCTTAATCTGGGTGGTTATAACCACCTTTATTATATTTTGGGGCCTCTTTGATATATTTTGGGTGGTTCTTCTTTTGCCTTTTACAGTTATATTATGACCATTCCGCAAAAGGGGATTTGGTCCTTTTACAAAAGACAACATGATCAATCCACAATGGGGATTGATCCAATGAATAATATATCAAATAATAATAAGAATACACTTTGCAGTTACATTATTTCAACATTAAGTCTAGTTCTATTTTAGAACTAAAGTGTAATGCTGAGTTGTAACTGAGGTCTCAAGTCTAGTTCTATTTTCGAACTAAAGCATATCAGTCTCAAGTCTAGTTCTATTTTCAAACTAAAGTGTAATGTTGAGTTGTAACTGAGGTCTCAAGTCTAGTTCTATTTTCGAACTAAAGCATACCAGTCTCAAGTCTAGTTCTAAGTTCGAACTAAAGTATGAAGCTGAGTTATGATTAACTCATGCAAACAAGTTACTATTATGAGTCTCTCCTCTTCTCCTCTTCAACCTATATAAGCAGAGGTCGACCCCTCTCTTCAACACAATTTTGAGATGTAGGTTAAGTGTGAAGCAATAGAGGCACACATCAATGATAAAGTGGCAGCATACCAAAGCAGCATATCAGTGTTGTATATCAACAATAGAGGCAACATATCCATGTACAGGGTTTCCCCAGGGTATATGTGTTGTTGATGTGCATGCTTACTCATCTACATAGTTATTGCTATTCGATTATGATTTGGTATTGTTGAAGTGTATTAAGCTGGAATCAAAGTGTTGAAGAAAATAAAAGAATTAATCCATATAAGAAATCAAGCTCATAATTTAACAAGGTGGAGGTCTCTTTGGCCATTTGTCATTTGGCTTATGATGGGATCTATTAGATTGAGCCCTCTCCATGGCTATCAATCCATTTTGCATGGAATTCATTTATTTAGCATGGTTAACTTCCATTTGCTTGATTAATTGAGTGATCTCTTTAATGCCATCATTAGAAGACTCATGATTTTTAACTTTCTTCTTCTTCTTCTCCTCAACAGTTTTGGAAGATGTTCCCCTTGAGAAACCATGAATATTTGACTTCCTAGCCATCTTGCATATTCTTATCTATCTTGATAGCAAATTTTTGTGTATCCCTTAGAGTTGTTGGTTCTTTATCCCTTAACTGATATCTGATCTCTCCCTCAAAAGCTTCCATATAATGAATTAAAATAGATGCAGCAGGAGGCTTGATAGTTGTAGGGAGGCTTTTAACCAAGTCATTAAATTTCTTATTGAACTCTTCCATAGTTTCATTTTCCTTGTTTTGACTTGTGCTAAGGGCAACTAATAAATGACAATCCTCTTTCTGATCACCCCATCTTTCATTGAAGGCCTTTTGAATTTCTGCCAAGGTTCTAAATTTGTTAGGATCCTTCTTTGAGAATCACTCACCTGCCTCCCCCTCCAAAGAATATACAAAAAGGGTCATTTTGACATCTTCATGATTATGACCATTACACCATTTCCTGACACATAAGTTGAAGTTCAAGATGTGAGGCCTGACACTAACAACATTGTTTCCCTGAAAAGAAGGCAACTTCTCAATAGCTTTGTCAGGAATAGCATGGGGATAACCTTGAATATTTATAAAATTACACAAGCTCAAAAGGTCACCCATAGTTGAAGTAGGATTAGTTGTTGTAGGATTATTAAGTGAAAACAAGTGATGTATATCAGAGATTGCTTCTTCTCCAAGACTTTCAAGTAGCATGCGAGGAGCAAGTCTGTTTATTCTCCTCCTATACACCTTTTCAGGTTCAAAAAAGGAATAAACCAACCCTTGCGGCTTTCTCATGGTAGTATACCTCAAATAATTATCAAATGGAGTCGCCACTTGGAGACTAAACAATATCGAATAACACCACTCAAGTTAAAAAAAATTAGGGAAAAGTTTTATTACTTAGTTTTTAAAGAATTAATTAGAGTTTGTCGATTAACCAAGGATCGTATCCTCGGCAACAACGCCAAATATGTTGTCGTCCTTATACACACCTACTAATGTAGAGAAGTCTCCAACCCACTTGGTGTGTCCTTATAGGCACAAGCCTAAGCCTAGACCCACTATCACCTCGATCTAGACCTCTTCCATCTAGGCTCACTCCTAGGGAAGCCAAGGGGGGTAGACCCTACTTAACTATGTTAAGTTTCGATTAATGATCTAGGAGTTAATTTGGTTTTTTTATTAGGGAAACCCAACCCAATGACAAGCAAACAATGCAAATGCAATTCCTTTAATGACAAGAAAACTTTTTCTTTATTATACAATAAAATAGACCAGTGTTTAAAATATACCCGAATTTTACTATACCAGTGTCTACCCCAAATTATTATACCCTCTACCAAAAGGAATTGTTGGGTGCTCAAGAAGAAGGACAAACAAGGTCCTTCCCTAATGCCACAGGTCAAATTTGGAATGTTTGGGCGCTCAAGCAAGGAGGACACATAGTGCCTTGAAGTCGTCCCCGACTTCAACCCCTTGTAGCCTCCCAAGTCACCCTTTTTGGTGGTGGAAACAATAACAATTGGATGCCTAATTAAACTAACATCTAATCATTTTCCCTTTCTTAGTTACGCAAGATCCACAAAGTGGCAAGGGGAGGGAATATAGGGCAAAGGTGAAGCACAAATATGATTACTTTGCAATAAATTATAAAAATATACTAGCCTTCACGATATTGCAACGATGGGTTAAGCCAATCTCTTTGCAAGGTGTGGGCAAAAATAAATATTTTAAATGACTTGGAAAATTAAAGAGCAACCTCAACAATGGTACAAGATGGAGGACAAGCCTACCGTTTTGGCCAAGGTGGGTATAATGAAAGAATTTAAATGACTTGGAAATTAAAGAGCAACCCCACAACAATTGTATAAGATGGAGAACAAGCCTATTGTTTTGGCCAACATGGGTATAATAAAAGAAATGCAAGAAATTTAAATCTAAACCTAGCCTTCACGATATTGCAAGGATGGCTTAGGCCAATCTCTTTGCAAGGTGTGGGCAATAATTCTAACTAATTACAATATCATTTTTTTATACTTATTTGTGAGAATGCAAGCCCACGAGACTCTTTTGAGTTGCTTACAATGCTTTAGAAGAAGAGAAATGAGAGTAGGTTTGGTACCCAAGCTCTAGGAGGCATTTTGAGTGTTTTGGGGGCCCAAAACAAGTAGCACCTCCCCTTATCTTGGTGAGAACCTGTATAAAACAAGCTAAACTTGCTAGAAAATGCTACACACAACTTGAAAATACAAGAAATTAAATGTAGCTATATCACCTCACAAAAACATCGTGAAAAACACCAAGAAGACTCCCAATGCACAAAAGTGATCCTCCAAAGCTTCCTTTATTATTCACAAAGTGTTGCTACAAATACTTGTAGCAAGATTTACAATGAGAAAATGATAGAGAGAGGGAAAAGAATGGGAGAAATTTTGGCATAATAGACTTGCAATGAGAAATGATGATGAAATGAGGAGGGGAGACACTCTTTTATAGTTGAGGGAGAGGGAAGACCCCTCTTGGATGATCTCCAAGTGTCACACATCCAAGGGAGGGAGGTCATCTCAAGGGGGACACACTTTTAGGGTTTAGTGAGTGGTTAGGTATTGAGGGGTGAGTGGGGAAGGGGGAAAACACTTTTCCCAACCACCAAATATGAAGTTAGGGTCAAGGGAGGGCATACCCAAGGTTTTGGCCACCCTCTTGCTTTAATTTTTATTTCCCATGAGTTCATGAGCAAAGGGGGTGCATCTCTCCTTAGGGGATGATCACTTTAAGTTGTTGGCTTAGCAAGGGGGGTTATTCTAAGTGGAAAATCATTTTCCCAACTTAGGAAATGCATTAGGAATCATTTTCCCACTCTCTCTCATGACTTTAGTCACTTTTAGAAAATTTGGCTATTTTAATTTAGCCAACTATTTGCTGATTTTTTACTGACTTGGACTCCTCATGGATAATGACCTAGTAAAACTTGTCCAATTGAGGAGAGACTTGGTGCAAGAGTGTAGGGGTTCATAAACCATTGGATTTGAGTACTCATACCCCTATACAAAATCCCCAAGGACCATTTTTTACATTTTACATAAAAAATAATTCAAAAATCTCAGTTTACGGGAATTTTAATTATTTAAAAAATCCTATCAAAACTTAACGGAATTCCGCAAGACTCTAGGAGATGTCTAGCATGATCATTTACAACACTTCTAAACCTTAGTCAACCATTGGGATCGATCATTAGAACACCTTTCACCACTTTGGATGATTTATGTGAGTGAAAAACTCAAAGATAATTAAAATTGCAGTTAAGCAAGATTAATTACCCGAGGAAAAAAAACACTCGATGAAAGGACTTCCCTAATGACAAAGTCCTAGGTAACTAGAAAAAAATTGACTCATGCCAGTATATTACAATATTATCCCACGCAGGGGAGCAAACATTTTGAGTACATAGAAAGACGTCCCAGGGGAAAAATTTTCCATGTTGAGCCAAAAGTCTTCAAACTGGTTGTACCACTAGGTACATATCTTCATGGTATATGACGTTGACCCCTAGTCGAAATAGGTGGTCCACAGATCCATCTAGAGACAATCCTCGATTTCTCCTCTGGGCGGGGCACAACCTCCCATACATCATTCGTCATGATGGAAGCATACTCTTCCTCCATGGCATCTTTCCAGACTTGTTGTTGTGATGCCTCCTCATAACTGGAAGGTTTGGCTTGAAATAGCTCGCTCATCAGAGCCATATAAATGGAAAATATCGGTGGTGCTCTTGTCTCCCTGACTAAAGTCCTAGGAGCACCCACATATTCTTGTGCCTCTCTCAAGGTCTACTCTCCCCATATGGTCTTGCTCCTCCTAATAGTAGGAGTGTCTTGTATTGGAGGAGCCTCCTGTTCCTCATCTAGTTTGCAATCTGATCATCTGTGCCTACACTTGTACCTGTACATGCACCTGTAACCTATGTATCCTTAGTCTTCTAAGGATCTAGCTCCTAATCTCTTGATGTCGCTGCACCAATATCATGAGCCTTCCTCAAGGCTCTATCCCCCTCAAACATCACATCCCTCCTGACCACAATCTTCCTCAAGGAAGGAATGTAGACTCTGTATGCCTTGGAATTTTGTTGTATCCAACAAAGATCCCCTTCTTAGTAGTGGTCTCGAGCTTTGCCCTCTTCTTTGAGGGGACATGATAATAGACTAGGCATCCAGAAATCCTGAAGTGTCCAACCTCTAGTTTACTACCTATGAATACCTCCTCAGGAATCTTCCTCCCCAACACTTTGTGAGGACTGTTGTTCTATATGTAGACTGCAATGTTACATGCCTCTGCCCATAAGAATCTAGGCAGATCTTGATCATACAACATAGTCTTCGCAACCCCAAAATGGCCCCATTCTTCCTTTCTTCCACCATGTTCTATTGAGGGTTGTACGAAACAATCAACTCCTTTATCCCAACACTTGGACATAAAACCTTGAAGGCCTTCGAGGTGTACTCGCCTCCATTGTCGGATCTCAGTGTTTTGATCTTTCTGCCTGTCTGGTTGTCCACAAGAGCTTTTTACTCTTGGAACCAACTGAGGACCTCGTCCTTGGTCTTCATGAAATAGATCCAGGTCTTCCTGGAATGGTCATCGATGAAGGTGACATAGTACTCGTACACACTCAAGGATACTTATGACATGGGCCCACATACGTCTGAGTATATCAAATCCAAAATGCCTCCTATCCTTTTGTCACTGTTTGGGAAAGTTGTCTTGGTGTACTTCCCCATAGCACATCCCTTGCATACCTCAATGATGCTCTATGCTAAAGTCTGGAAGGCTCGACATTATCTCCTTGAGCACCTTAAGTGCTCCATGATGCAAATGCTCCATCCTCCGATGCCACAACTCTGCCATATCACATGCGTTGCTCACCAATGCACGGGTTGGCTCAAATTGAAGCCTATACAACTTCTTGCTCTTGACTCCAATCACTTTAGCAGTCTTGGAGTCCTTGGGATTGATATACATTCTCCCATCCTGAAATGAGACCACATAGCCCCTATCCTCCATGGCTAAAACTGATATCAGGTTCTTCGTCATACCTGGAACACATAGTATGTCTCTTACCATCAGTGGCTTCCTAGATTCCCTTTGAAATGTCACTGTCCCATGGCATGTTGCCCGACACTTGGCAGTATTTTCCATCTCAATAACAAGGTCCATCTCCTCCTCCTTTTGAATGGAGAAGAAATCCCGCACTCCAGTCATGTGACTAGAGGCGCCACTGTTTATGTACCATACACATGAACTGGTTGAACTGGAGAGACATGCAATGAGTGAAAACTCATTCTCGAATCTGGTTGCAAACTCATCAACTTCAATTGAAGTTGATGCTTTCATCTGTGACTTCTTGTTGCCCGTCTTTTTGTTTGGACACTGGTTGGCAAAGTGTTCTGGTTTGTGACAAGCAAAACATTTGATTTTGCTAAAATCCTTTCGCTTCTCTCCCTTTGATGTCTGACCCCCATTGGGGTCCTTCTTCCCTTTGAACTTTCCCTTTCCTGCTAGAGAAAGGTTCTTATCATCCTCAATCTTTGGTTGGTTATCCTGTGAGGTACCAACTCACGAATCCTCCTGGGTGAAGTCGTCCCATAGCCTCTCCCGGTCAGGGAGTTTCTCTCGTGCTACTACACGTCATACAAACACGTCCCATTGCTTGGTGAAGCCATTCAAGGTTGTCCTCACCAACTTAGTCTCATCCACGGTCTCCCCAACTACGGCCAACTCATCTATGATCTGAGTGAACTTGGTGAGATATGTAGCAAAAGAGTCACCCTTGACCATCTTTGTGCTCCCAAGTTTCTCCCTGAGCAACATCTTTCTGCCCTGGTTATCAGTCTGGTATAGTTTGGTTAATGCCTCCCACATGTCCTTGCTTGTCTTCTTTCCTGACAGATGAGGGATGATGTGGTCCTTCACTCCATCAATGATGATATTTCTAGCTTTTACATCTTTCCTGAGATGAGATGGTTGTTGTGCTTGATCTACTCGTAGTATTGTTGACCCTTCAACAACCTCCCATAATCTGTGTTCCTCCAACACCAAAGAAATTCACTCTCTCCATGGACTGAAGCTAGAGTCTCCTTCTAGTCTGTCCTCAAACCTCAAGTATGCATTAACCATCTTATTTGTTGCCCTAGCTCACACGCCTTCCTTGGCTACTCGACCTCCTTGCTGATTTTTACTCCCTAGTCACCTGTAAAATCGACATGGCTCCTTTGTATTCAAAGATTGAGCTTTGATACCATATTAAATTTTCAAAACACAACAAAAAAATTAAATGCCAATAATATTATCAACCCAAAAATTATTCTATGTTGATATAACTTCTGAAAATTATGCATAAAATTTACAGCTGAGTTATTAACTTAAAATGCATAGTAGAAGCAACCAGAAACCAAGCACATATAAAATAAACACATCAGAAATACCTTGGAAACCCCAGTGTGGGGAAAACCAACAAAGAAGGGGCTTTATTATGGCTTTAGAGGAATTATTACAGCAACAGTAAAAACATAAATTTCTTACATAACTTTTTTTCTAGCAGTTTAGCTCTTCTTCTCAACAAATTTGCCTAGCCAAAAACAATGGTATGACCCTGGCCTTTTCAGGTTGTACGACCCAACCTGTACTACCTCAATGTGGCCCAGCTTGTACAACCTGGTACGACCCATAAAATGTCTTCCTATACGGCCTTGAAATTTTCTCCCTGTATAACCCTCTCTAACTCAACCATGTACGACCCCTTTTCGACCCTTGTTGTTCATGTGGTACGACCCCTTGAACCGGCCCTTGTTGTTCCTGTGGTATGACCCCCTTGAATCGACCCCTTGTTGATTACTAATATGGCCCCTAGTTGGTTGTTGGTACGACCCCTTGTTGTTTCTCTTTCAACTAACTCTCCCTCTAACTAAGTCGACCTCTTCCTCAACCAAGCACCCTCACTCTTCAACTCAACTCAATGTGTGTCCTCCTTTACCCTCAGCGTCCTTTTTATCACTCTAACTCACTTTTCCAAGAGTCTTCTAGAAGCCTCCAGAAATTCACTTTTAGTGAATTATTAATTTCCAAAAAGTCACTTTTAGAAATCTGAGTGAAATAAAGACAATAAAAATCATTAAAGTGATTTTTGTGCTTTTCCTAAGTTAAAACTTAGGATATAATTAAATGTTGATCTGGGTATTTAATTTAGTGTCTTCAAGCATGCCTGGACACCTAGGCCAATTCTTAGACACCTTATGAGTTACAAAATTAACACATCCCAACTAAAAAATAAAACGTCCCAGGTCCAAGAGGTGGGAAGGGATGCCAAGAGGCATGCCAAGTCATGATATAGCCCAACACTCATCATCAAGGGTGAAATGACCTCCATACAGTGTGCAACGTCATCATGAAGTGTGGGAGAAGCATCATGATTATCCTCCAAAGGACCATCTTAAGGGGTGCATCATCATCAAACAAGAGCTCAAAAAATCAAGTGAGACGAACCATCATGGATACACAAGTCATTAGAATCGTAAAAAGTGAGTCACAATTCATTGCCAAAGCCATGTAAGTAACTCACATTAGGTATCTTCTTCAAACTTCATACTAGCTTAATAATGTATGCAATTTGCCAAGTTTAGGTATAGGAGGGCCATCAAAAAACCCTATTAGGTGTGCTAGTACCCACGTAGAGGAGTATTTCCCGAGAAACCAATCAAAGTGTAAGTGTGAGTGAATGGTATGACATGGGGTTTATTTCATGGTCATGGTGTCATTGACAAGCAAGGCCACATGTGATGTTCATCTCCATGAGTGCCTTTGTAGAGGGAGCGCTTGGTGCATTGAGTTACCCTTCCCTTGGCATTGTTTCTTTCCACCCTTATCTTGCCTTTTGATATTCATTAATTTATTTGCAAGCTCGTTTTTAGGTTTACGCATTTATTACATCAGGACAATTCAATTAAATCCTTTTAGATATGCATTCAGTGCATTAGGACTTGGGATGATGGCCTAATAACAAGGGGGTATAGCTCAAGCTAACTTAGCTTTTGATTTATCATTCATATCCCTTTATTTCTTTTGCATTTTGAATTTATAACATGCTCTTTCCATTCTTTTTACCAACTGCATGAACCTCGGGCATTCAAGCCCCTTCTTCTCATAGGAGAATGAAGTACTGACCCCTTTGGAATACATGTAACAACCATTTCCAAAAGATAGGACAACGGGAGGAGTATGGATGAAATGTGTTAAGTATGGAAAAGGTACGGGTATGTTACCCCTATCAAGGCCTCCTAGTAGTACCCCTTTTCCCCAGGAGTGACAACACTTGACTAGGACACATATGATGGCCACCAAGGTGAAACAAGGAAAAAAACATAATTTCCAAGCATCATGACTCATTATCTGACTTCAACCCATTATCCTTATCTAAATTCCCAATGCATTAAATTTAACACTTTGAATGAAATAATGGCTAATGTACCTCATGTGTGTTGGACCACCATCATCGAATGAGCCTGTTGATCAAGTGAATGAGTTGAGTAATGATGAAGAAAAGACATCTGAGTTGTTGTTATATGTGGAGAATGTTGCTTATCATCACTGGGATCATTGTCTGCAATGTGGATCATGAAGAATGATCTCCTCTAGTTGTTGTTGATTTTTTGTAAGCTAGGATAAGCATGAAGATCATTCCATTTTATCATTTAACTTAACCATAGACAATAATGTTGCAGCAACCAAGATCACAAGAAGAAACACCATGCACAAGAACACAACAAGTATCCTGGGAATCCCTTCTCAACAAGGGAAGAAAACCCAGCCAAATCCTTTGCTATATTCTTCAAGAGAAAGACCTTCACCATCAGGAAAGACCTAGCACATAAGAGGGTGCTCAAACCCTAGAAGATTAGCGCCCAAGAGAGGTGCACACCTTTTCCCAAATAGATGTACTTGCTGAAATTTCCAAACTCACAAGTAGGATATGATTCCACAATGGGGAATATGTTAAAATAATGTAACTGCAAAGTGTATTCTTATTATTATTTGATATATTATTCATTGGATCAATCCCCATTGCGGATTGATCACGTCGGTTATTATAAAGGACCAAATCCCCTTTTGCGGATTGGTCAAAAGATAATTGTAATAGGCAGAATAAGAAGTCGGCCCTAGAAAATATTAAAGGGGCGTTGAATTATAATAAAGGTGGTTATAACCACCCAGTTGGAGAA
>SNQJ01S0040216.1:54388-77280 GCA_010110895.2 Picea sitchensis
GATTTCATCCCCAACCAGTATGATCATCGAGAGAAGTTTTGTTTGCTTGGTTTTGATTCCTAGATTTTATTAGCGTATGCTGTTTCTTTTTGTTAGTTGGCCCTAGATTTTCAGTGTGTACTGTTATTCTCCAAAATTGAGCCTGTAGACGATAAAGGTCTTCGCCGATCGCGTAGGATGCAAGGGCTGCCTCCGGAAGGCTACCGACCCTTACCTCCTAACCCTCCAGAAGACAACTATCGTGGAGAGGTAGAAAATCAATCTGACGCTGGGAGTGTTGTTGCTCCTCCGTTAGACAATTCAGAAGGCGCTTTGGTTACGGTTGAGAATCCCATTCCTCGCACTACATCTGTGTCGGTAACCCCTCTCGAACCACTTTTTCTTCGTTTAGACTCCCTTGGGAACATCATAGACGAAGAGGTCCCACAGTTACCCGAGAGAGCTTTTACCGAAACATATATGGGATCCACAGAACCAACCTTTGGTGATGAGTATAGGACTCATGTTCGTCCTACCACTGCAGTAGATACAAATCCCACACCTACTCGTTTTGTATGGAGGACTTCATCAGGACGCGATCTCTATGAGCATTTTGAATCCTTTCGAAAACCCTTTAATCCTCATGACCGTCCTGTTGAAAGTGGGCCATCTGGTCAAACGATGAATCACCCCATCGATCAGGTCATTAACCCTACTGTTGTGGCATCACAAGTCTATCCTAATGCTAGACTCATCACCTCTACTCATTACCAAGGCACTTCGATCCCTACCCCCACTTTTACAAACTTTCACTCTACAACTCCACATGTTCCGCACGATTTTGCTGAGACATCTTTTCACCCGAGAATGCAGACCCTTGCCAGCCAAATACATCCGACTGGAGGGAAACCACCATCTAGCGGACCTATCCCTCATGGAAGACCGCCATCCTATGGCGGGCCTACCCCTCCCGGGGGACAACCTCATTTTCATGTTCTTCCCGGAGGACAACCTCCCTTTGCCAGTCATACCCCGATCGTTAATCCACCGCTGACAGGGGGGCAACCTTTGTCTGCTGGAAACCCTTCACAATCCTGGGGAGTATCTTCTTTAGGCACATTTACCCAACCCCATGTTGGGGGGCACTCATATCATAACCCACAAGGAGTATCAAATCCTGTTCCTTCCGGACCGTCTTATGGACAACCTTATCTGGGCGACATCCCAAACACCACCTGGAGTCCTTAAGGACAACAACCTTATCATCCCCATGGGTCTAATGTGTATCCGCCTCCGGGATCTACTCCTTACCCTCCTCAAGGGCATAATGTTTATCCTCTTTCTGGGCAGGCAAATCACCCGGCTTATAATGCTCAGAACCCACCGGGTTATGCAAATGTTTCTCAACCATCATCAAATCTTGTTTATCCTGGTCAACAACAACCGTATGTAGGAGGACCTACTGGTTACAACTATCCACCTAACCTAGTTTATGGTCTTACTGGTGTTCCTATGCCACACCAGTATCATCCGCAAATTAACCAACAACTACCTTTCCTTGCAACTCTGGATCTCCCAGACTTGTCTCGATTAACTAATGATCCTGTTTTTCATTCACCAGTTTGGCCAGTTATTCCAGCTAAACTTCCTTCTGATATTCCAAAATTTGACAAAAAAATTGGCGAAGATCCAAATAACCATGTGATGACTTTCCATTTTTGGTGTTCATCAAAATCCCTCATGGATGATTCTATATGTTTGCGTCTTTTCCAATGAACACTTACTGGCTCTGCAACAAAGTGGTATATTGAACTACCACATGCTTCTTTTCATGATTTCAACTCCCTTGCCATGTCTTTCCTCACGCACTTTCAACTACCTATTTGCTACGAGACAGGTACTAAACTCTTGACCTCCCTTCGTCAAACTGACTCTGTGCATATCTCTGACCATATTCATGAGTGGAGACGACGACGAAGGATGATCAAAGTAATAATTCCTGACATATTATTGGCGGAATGGTTTACTAAATCACTTTTACCCTCGATTGCTCGCGATGTCGCTATGGGTGGCGCAGTCACCGAGGAAGAAACCATTGCTCAGGCTTAGTACTTAGATTTGGTTTATTCCCAATCTGGTACTTTGTATGATTTTCTTCCAAATGTTGCTCGAGCTAATACCAATCCATCCAAGCCATCATCCTCATCTCATCCGGACGGTGTTATCGGTTCCGTCAAAACTCAATATACTTCCCCATCAACCACACTCTCCTCTACCTCCCCCCAAACTCAGATCTCTGAGGTGAATGCAGTTCAATTTGCCTCGTCACAACAATCCAGAGGTAAGAAGACGACAACAGATAAATAAAAAAATACTAATAACAATGAACAACCAAAAAATCAAGCTCAAACACCTGCTATCGAAAAACAACCACAATGGAAACTGAAATTTTCGTGTATCATTTGTGGTGACAATCACTACACTCGAGACTGTCCACATCACAATGAAGTGGCCAAACTTTTCCAGGGAAATTCACAACCCGCTATGCTTACTCAACCTTTTCCACAACAACAATCCATGGTTGCTCAAACCCCCTCTTCTGGGGACAGTTCTAACCATCCTCATGATGAGGCCTCGACGAGTGCACATATTTATATGTTTAATGGGATTAATTTGAACACTCGCTCTAAGACATATGACACACCAGGTACCCCTGACAAAGGAAAAGTCACTAACAGTACAGGTACTTTACCGGATCCATCGTCGTCCTCTGTTAGTCCTCCATCGGTTAATCCTCCGTCTGGACCACTTCAGATTGAAAACCTACGTTCGACTCTATCTTACGCTCTCCTAAGAGCACTATCAATAAATCTACCTTTAATCCTAGTTCACGTGCCACCCAGAACTACAACATTGTTGAAGATTTGACTCAAGCACCGTGTTCTATGTTTGCGTTAGAAGTTCTACAACACTGCCCCAGTCAACGTAGAACTCTCTTGGCCGCTATTGGCGTTGTTGATCCTGAGTCGTCCAACCATATCATGTTTAACCTGGACAAGTATACGTCTCGACTCTCCCACCAACTTGCTTTCCAAGTTGATGTTGTTGTTCATAATCAACAAATCCACCGAACTATTCTGGATGAGGGAGCCTCAACTTGTGTCATGTCTTTAGCATATTGGAAAAGTTTAAAATCACCTACACTTAACAAATCCCCAACGATGTTACGCGCATTCGACATGCGAGGTTTTCATCCCCACGAGATTTTACAGTCCCTGCCCATCCAGTTGGGTGGCAAAATCGTCACTGTTGATGTCGAGGTGGTCGATGCTCCCCTCGATTACAACTTGTTACCTAGAAGAAGTTGGTTTTATGCTATGACTGTCATTGCCTCATCGGTCTTTCGATGTGTACAATTTCCTCATCAGGGAAAAATTGTCACTGTCGATCAGTTAGATTTCTGCACAACTGATGCTCATGCTACTGCTACCAACAACATTCCTTTCTCAGGGGACCACAAGATTGCGTATGAAAGCGTTGGTGTTGGCTTGCTGAAAGATTCTAGCCTTATGGGTACCTTCCCTACACCACTTCTACTGACTACACATCATATTGCCATTGTCGATATAATTTCGACCGCGACTTATCAATCTTTGGAATCATTTGACCCTTGGATTGTACCTAGTCCCTTGGAATTTGATGTACTAGGTGATACCATGCCACTTAGTCCAGTCGAAACATCATACGTTTCTATCCAATCTGCTTCTCCCCCTTCGGATGACCAACATCTATTGACACCTGACAGTTACTCAATGCCATCACAGTTAAGTTTCTTGTCGTCTGCAATCGACTACATTTCCCCATTTTTTCCCTCTAATGAATCTATTATGGAAAAATTGAGCATTGACGAGCTACCTCAAGATGATAACCATCATCGATCCTCTTTTCTTCCCCCTTGTGAAGAAATTCGGGGAGATATACACTCTATCTTCCCTCCTGATGTTGATTTTCCATCGTCTCCCATGACTTCAACTTCCAATGATTTGGATCCGGTAGTTGACATGGTGATCTCTTCGGTAGGGCTATTGGAGCCTGATCTCCTTACCCCTGACGAGACCCTCGACATGTGTCCATTCCAAAGTGATTTTCTTCCATCCAGTGAAGATCTCTTGGAAACCATGACCGAGGTTTGTCCCTTGACATGGTGTCCTTCCAAGACGTTATTCTCTTGGAAGCCATGATCAAGGAGATTCCACGAGCATAGTTTCTCTTCTCTGTAGCAAGCTCGTTAAAAAATGAAACAGAGGTCACGAGCACAATTTATCTTCTCTGTAGCAAGCTCGTTAAAAAATGAAACGAAATATTTAAGCATAGATTTTCTCTCCGTAGAAAGCTTGTTAAAAAATGAAACATAAATCTGGGGATTGAACCCGGAGCCCTACGCATAGTTCTTTTTCTTTGTCAAGCTCGTTAAAAAATGAAACAATCACCTCTCTTGAACCTGGACTAGACTCTAGACTTCCTCTTGGTCTCTAGACTCCTAAGGCCCAGACAGAAAAGTGCTTACATGGACACTGACTTCCTTTTAGATTTAATCAAGCTAATAAATGAAAGAGAAGGAGAAAGTTATGTACCTTATTAGCGACGTTTGTCCTTGCAAAGTCTTGGCTGAGCTTTGATCCTGAGCTCCCTGATAGGTCCTGTAAAACAAATAAACGTACAAAAGACTTCCTACTCTACTGAGATTAGCTCAAACATAGATCCATCTACTGCAGACAAACTCATGTGGAACAAGCATAAGTTTGAAAGAAACAAGCCAAGCATTGATTATTAATGAGAACAAGTAAAAGTACTTACAATCCTTTGGATGAAGGTGCAACAACTTCTTCCAGTTCTCCTTGTCCAACTCCTTTTCTCAAGTAATCTCCACTGATTGCTTTGATGGCATCTCACTCATGAGATCATAAGTTTGATGTAATTCCCAATCTCCATCCCCCCTTTCACCATGAGGAGGCCTCCTTATATAACCTTGGAGAGGCCCAACCACTTGAGAGATCTTTGGGATAAGTTGAGGATTCCTCTCCTTCAGTTGAGGATCTTCCCTAAGATCATGCCTTGACCATCCATTCGAATCCAACTACCTTCAGGAATTGAGGGATTCTTCCCTTATTTGTCTCATCAAACCCAAAACTTGCTCAGAAAAGGGTAGCGCTCCACCAAAAGGGTGCACAGGGCGCTCAAACACTTTATGCTATGACTGTCGTTGCCTTGTCGATCTTTCGATGTATAGAATTTCCTCATCAAGGAAAATTGTCACTGTTGATCAGTTGGTTTTATGCACGACCGATGCTCGCGCTCCCGCTACCAACAACATTCCTTTCTTGGGAGACCACAAGATCACGTATGAAAGCGTTGGTGTTGGCTTGTTGAAATACTCTAGCCTTATGGGTACCTTCCCTACACCACTTCCACCGACTACACATCATATTGCCACTGTCAATATGATTTCGACCACGACTTATTAATCTTTGGAATCATCTGACCCTTGGATTGTACCTAGTCCCTTGGAATTCGATGCACTAGGTGACACCATGCCACTTAGTCCAGCTGAAACATCATACGTTTCTATCCAATCCCCTTCTCCCCCTTCGGATGACCAACATCTATTGGCACCCGACAGTTACTCGATGTCATCACGGTTAAGTTCCTTGTCGTTTGCGATCGACTACATTTCCCCAATTTTTCCCTCTGATGAATCTATTATGGAAATGTTGAGCATTGACGAGCTACCTCGAGATGATAACCATCATCGATCCTCTTTTCTTCCCCCTTGTGAAGAAATTCAGGGAGATATACACTCTATCTTCCCTCCTGATGTCGATTTTCCATCGTCTCCCATGACTTCAACTTCGATGATTTGGATCCGGTAGTTGACATGGTGATCTCTTCGGTAGGGCTATTGGAGCCTGATCTCCTTACCCCTGACGAGACCCTCGGCATGTGTCCATTCCAGAGTGATTTTCTTCCATCCAATGAAGATCTCTTGGAAGTCATGACCGAGTTTTGTCCCTTGACATGGTGTCCTTCTAGGACGTTATTCTCTTGGAAGCCATGATCAAGGAGAGTCCACGAGCATAGTTTCTCTTCTCTGTAGCAAGATCGTTAAAGAACGAAACAGAGGTCACGAGCACAATTTCTCTTCTCTGTAGTAAGCTCGTTAAAAAATGAAACAGAAGCTTTGAGCATAGATTTCCTCTATAGCAAGCTTGTTAAAAAATGAAACATAAATCTGGGGATTGAACCCAAAGCACTAAGCATAGTTCTTTTTCTGTGTCAAGTTCGTTAAAAAATGAAGCAGTCACCAGTCTTTAAGGGTGCACAGGGCGCTCAAACACTCCCCCAAAGAGGCTTAGGGAGCGCCAACACTCCCTGAAAGTGGGTAGGGGAGCGCTCCTCTCCAAAATCCATTTTTTAGTGGTTTTTTCAATGGAAAAATGTTTGTACTCCCTGTCAAGTGATCTCTCTTCTTCAAAACTAGTCTTTGAGGTGTCTTAAGTGTCTTTATGATGTCGTTAGAGGCACGACATATGCAAGATGGCAGTATGATGTTTGTGACACTTGCAACACTTATAGTCAAGATGCGACACTTACAACACTTGTAATGACGACACTTGTGACACTATCGAAGTGAGTAATTTTGAGGTGTAACAACTAGTCAATTGCTAGGGGACAAATATGCCTAACCCAAGTGCACTTGTTTTTTTGTTGTTAAAGTTGACAAAGTCTTAATATATTTCTAATATGGAAATTGTTAGACCACACCGGAATGGAGATCAATGTCATATTCATTTTATTAATATGATATACATATAAATACATGATCTATGACCTTTGGATTCATCTTCCAAGAGGTCTTTTGCACTCCCGATGACAGTTTCTATTCACTTGTCACTTTTCATAGTCCTTCTCAAGTGAATAATCATAACCCTAACAGATAAGGTTTCCAACAAAAACTATAGTCTAATATGAACAACTGTGTTCTTATACAGCCATAACAAGTAGTTTGTCAACTTCTCATTCATCTTTGTTGGCACTACTTTACACTTGTTGCATAAACATTTTTGAAAATGGAAGTGATGTCATGCTTTCAATCCATATTTGCATCCATAGTTTTTATATAAAGGGCATGCTCATGATTGAAAAAAGTAGATCCTATAGAGTTGAGCTCTTCACAGAGGTTGGTTCAATACATAAAATTTAAAAATCCTTTAGAATTGAAGTTTTGCAACATAATGTAGCAAGCCATGGTCTAGTAGTAAGGTGTAACACTTAACATGATGATGACACGAGTTGGAACTTCGCAAGGCATGCTCCATGTTGAAGTAGAATGAGGCCAAGTGCATGTCTTAGGTGGATTTTGATCGCATAGATTCCCCTAAGATGCAATTGCTTGGCCAAAAACTATTTTGAATTTGGCACCATTCCTTGCGTTAATGTAGCAAGCCATGGTCTAGTAGTAAGGTGTAGCACTTATCACGATGATGACTCAAGTTGGAACTTCGCTAGCCATGCTCCATGTTGAAGTAGAATGAGGCCAAGTGCAAGTCTTAGGTGGTTTTTGATCGCATAGATTTCCTCGAGATGCAATTGCTTGGCCGAAAAGCATTTTGAGTTTGGCACCACTCCTTGTGTTAATGTTGAGGGAGTGTTACCCAATTTAACTATCGAAAACTAGTTGAGCAACTTGGGTTAAAAATTTGTAATAAATAGCATACACAATTCATATGGGGAAATGTTGTATTCTTGCTTACCTATTTTCACTTGGCCATTAGTTCCCTTTACAACTTAGGGATAAGAAATATCTAGAAGGGAAAATTTTCTTGACATTGGATACAGAATGCTTGTCCACCCTCTTTGTTTCATAGCACCTTAATCTTATAGATTTTCGAGACTATTTTTATTACAATAGTCATCCATAGAGATATGAATATAATTTTCATGGAAAAAACATTTCATGTCAATATCCCATCCCTCGATACTTGTTACATAGAGGTATTGTCATAAAGAGTGGCTTCTTGTTAGCATTGTGCCTTGCAAGTTTGGAGTAGAAAAGAGTGAATATGACTCCGGGTTCAATTCCCAGATTTCTGTTTCATTTTTTAACGAGCTTGCTACAGAGAGGAAATCTATGCTCAAAGCTTCTGTTTCATTTTTTAACGAGCTTGCTATGAGAAGAGAAATTGTGCTCATGACCTTTGTTTCATTTTTTAACGAGCTTGCTACAGAGAAGAGAAACTATGCTCGTGGACTCTCCATGTCAAGGGACAAAACTCGGTCATGGCTTCCAAGAGATCTTCACTGGATGGAAGAAAATCACTTTGGAATGGACACATGTCGAGGGTCTCATCAGGGGTAAGGAGATCAGGCTCCAATAGCCCCACCGAAGAGATCACCATGTCAACTACCAGATTCAAATCATCAGAAGTTGAAGTCATGGGAGATGATGGAAAATCAACATCAGGAGGGAAGATAGAGTGTATATCTCCCCGAATTTCTTCACGAGGGGGAATAAAAGAGGATCGATGATGGTTATCATCCCGAGGTAGCTCGTCAATGCTCAACATTTCCATAATAAATTCATTAGAGGGAAAAATTGGGGAAATGTAGTCGATTGCAGACGACAAGGAACTTAACCGTGATGGCATCGAGTAACTGTCGAGTGCCAATAGATGTTAGTCATCCGAAGGGGGAGAAGCAGATTAGATAGAAACGTATGATGTTTCGACTGGACTAAGTGGCATGGTGTCACCTAGTACATCGAATTCCAAGGGACTAGGTACAATCCAAGGGTCAGATGATTCCAAAGATTGATAAGCTGCGGTCGAAATCATATCGATGGTGGCAATATGATGTGGAATCGATGGAAGTGGTGTAGGGAAGGTACCCATAAGGCTAGAATATTTTAGCAAGCCAACACCAACGCTTTCATACGTGATCTTGTGGTCCCCCAAGAAAGGAATGTTGTTGGTAGCAGGAGCGCGAGCATTGGTTATGCAGAAATCTAACTGATCGACAGTGACAATTTTGCCCTGATGAGGAAATTGTACACATTGAAAGACCGATGAAGCAACGACAATCATAGCATAAAACCAACTTCTTCCAAGTAACAAGTTGTAATCGAGGGGAGCATCAACCACCTGGACATCAACAGTGACGGTTTTGCCACCCAACTGGATGGGCAGGGACTGTAAAAGCCCGTGGGGATGAAAACCTCGCCCGTCGAATGTGCGTAACATCGTTGGGGATTTTTTAAGTGCGGGTGATTTAAAGTTTTCCAACATGCTAAAGACATGACACAAGTTGAGCCTCCCTCATCCAGAATAGTTCAGTGGATTTGTTGATTGTGAACAACATCAACTTGGAAAGCAAGTTGGTGGGAGAGTCGAGACGTATAATTGTCCAGGTTAAACATGATATGGTTGGACGACTCAGGCTCAACAACGCCAATAGCGGCCAAGAGCGTTCTATGTTGACTGGGGCAGTGTTGTAGAACTTCTAACGCAGACATAACACACGGTGCTTGGGATAAATCTTCAACAATGTTGTAGTTTTGGGCGGCACGTGAACTAGGATTAAAGGTAGATTTACGAATAGTGCTCTTAGGAGAGCGTAAGATAGAGTCGAACGTAGGTTTTCAATCTGAAGTGGTCCAGACGGAGGATTAACCGCTGGAGGATTAACAGAGGACGACGATGGATCCGGTAAAGTACCTGTACCGTTAGTGACTTTTCCTTTGTCAGGGGTACCTGGTGTGTCGTATGTCTTAGAGCGAGTGTTCAAATTAATCCCATTAAACATATAAATATGTGCACTCGTCGAGGCCTCATCATGAGGATGGCTAGAACTGCCCCCAGAAGAGGGGGTTTGAGAAACCAGGATTGTTGTTGTGGAAAAGACTGAGTGAGCACAGCGGGTTGTGAATTTCCCTGGAAAATTTTGGCCACTTCATTGCGATGTGGACATTCTTGAGTGTAGTGATCGTCACCACAAATGATACACGAGAATTTCAGTTTCCGTTGTGGTTTCTTTTCGGTAGTAGGTGTTTGAGCTTGATTTTTTGGTTGTTCATTGTTATTAGTATTTTTTGTCTTCTTCTTACCTCCGAATTGTTGTGAAGGGGCAGATTGAATTGCATTCACCTCAGAGATCTGAGTTTTGGGGGAGGTAGAGGAGAGTGTGGTCAATGGGGAAGTATATCGAGTTTTGACGGAACTGATAACACCATCTGCATGAGATGAGGATGACGACTTGGATGGATCGGTATTAGCTCAAGCAACATTTGGAAGAAAATCATACAGAGTACCAGATTGGGAATAAACCAAATCTAAGTACTGAGCCCGGGCAATGGTTTCTTCCTCAGTGACTGCGCCACCCATAGCGACATCGCGAGCGATCGGGGGTAAAAGTGATTTAGTAAACCATTCCATCAATAATATGCTAGGAATGATTACTTTGATCATCCTTCGTCGTCGTCTCCACTCATGAATATGGTCAGAGATATGCACGGAGTCAGTTTGACGAAGGGAGGTCAAGAGTTCAGTACCCGTCTCGTAGTGAATAGGTAGTTGAAAGTGCGTGAGGAAAGACATAGCAAGGGAGTTGAAATCATGAAAAGAAGCACGTGATAGTTCAATATACCACTTTGTTGTAGTGCTAGTAAGTGTTCGCTGGAAAAGACACAAACGTATAGAATCATCCATGAGGGAATTTGATGAACACCACAAATGGAAAGTCATCACATGGTTATTTGTATTTTTGTCAGATTTTCCATCAAATTTCAGAATATCAGAAGGAAGTTTAGATGGAATAACTGGCCAAACCGGTGAATGGAAAATAAGATCATTAGTTAACCGAGACAAGTCTGGGAGATCTAGAGTTGCAAGGAAAGATAGTTGTCGGTTAATTTGTAGATGATAGTGGTGTGGCAGAGGAACACAAGTAGGACCATAAACTGGTTTAGGTGGATAATTGTAACCAGTAGGTCCTCCTACGTACGGTTGTTGTTGACTAGGATAAGTAGGATTCGATGACGGCTGAGAAACATTTGTATAAACCGGTGGGTTTTGAGCATTATAAACTGAGTGATTTGCTTGCCCAGAAAGAGGATGAACATTGTGCCCTTGAGGAGGGTAAGGAGTAGATCCTGGAGGCGGATACACATTAGTCCCATGGAAAGGATAAGGTTGTTGTCCTTGAGGACTCCAGGTGGTGTTTGGGATGCTGCCCGGATAAGGTTGTCCATAAGACGGTCCAGAAGGAACATGATTTGATACTCCTCCTTGTGGGTTATGATATGAGTGCCCCCCAACATGGGGTTGGGTAAATGTGCCTCCGGAAGATACTCCCTAGGATTGTGAAGGGTTTCCAGTAGACGAAGGTTGCCCCCCTACCAGCGGTGGATTAATGATTGAGGTATGACTGGCAAAGGGAGGTTGCCCTCTGGAAAGAACATGAAAAGGGGGTTGTCCCCCGGGAGGGGTAGGCCCACCATAGGATTGTGGTCTTCCAGGAGGAATAGGTCCACTAGATGGTGGTTTCCCTCCAGTCGGATGTATTTGGCTGGAAAGGGTCTGCATTCTCGGGTGAAAAGTTGTCCCAGCAAAATCGTGTGGAACATGTGGAGTTGTAGAGTGAAAGTTTGTAAAAGCGGGGGTAGGGATCGAAGTGCCTTGGGAATGAGTAGAGGTGATGAGTCCAACATTAGGCTAGACTTGTGCTGACCCAACAATAGGGTTAATGACCTAATCGATGGGGTGATTCATCGTTTGACCAGATGGCCCACTTTCAACAAGAGGGTCATGAGGATTAAAGGGTTGTTGAAAGGATTCAAAATGCTCATAGAGATCGCGTCCTGATGAAGTCCTCCATACATAACGAGCAGGTGTGGGATTTGTATCTACTGTAGTTGTAGGACGAACAAGAGTCCTATACTCATCACCATAGGTTGGTTCTGTGGATCCCATATATGTTTCGGTAAAATCTCTCTCAGGTAACTGTGGGACCTCTTCGTCTATGACATTCCCAAGGGAGTCTAAACGAAGCAAAAGTGGTTCAAGAGGGGTTCCCGACACAGATGTAGTGCGAAAAGTGGGATTCTCAACCATAACCAAAGCGCCTTCTGAATTGTCTAACGAAGGAGCAACAACACTCTCAACGTCAGATTGATTTTCTACCTCTCCACGGTAGTTGTCTTCTAGAGGGTTAGGAGGTAAGGGTTGGTAACCTTCCGGAGGTAGCCCTTGCATCCTACGCGATCGACAAAGACCTTTATCGTCTACAGGCTCAATTTCGGAGAATAACAGTACACGCTGAAAATCTAGGGCCAACTAACAAAAAAAAACAACATACGCTAATAAAATCTAGGAATCAAAACCAAGCAAACAAAACTTCTCTCGATGATCGTATTAGTTGGTGATGAAATCCAACGTCGCATGATCAAGTCAAGAAGGGGCTAGGATATGGTGGAACAATTACAATGACGACCTACTTAACGGACTTTCACCTTGGTCCAAGCTTCCACACAGTAATTGTGGATTTACCCTCCAAGGAGCCCGAGTAAGTTTGACCAATGTTTGTCCCAGGTACAGTGAGACTTCCCTTTGCTGTCACCTCATGTAAGTACCCAAGGATTATGGCAACTAAGGACACCAACTCGCAGTCCGCCCCTGGACGACTACAATCGACAGTCCGATCCGAACGTATAGGCAAGATAACAAGTCCGAAATCAACTCGAGAGGCTCCCACACATAATCGTGGGTATACCTTCAAGTGACCCCCAATATACAATCCGACCACTACAAACAATTGAACCACGGAGGGATAATCTTCGTAACTCACCCGAATGCGACCTCGTGCGTAACCCCTGTGTGAGGGGGATCCCAGAAAGCCTATACGACAATTGGATTTGACTCTCTCTATCTCAGGATGCTAATGTTCGTTTTGAAAACTTTGGAGAGTTGTACTCATAGCCTAATCCAAAGTGCTAATCCTAGTCTAATATTGGTAGAAGATCCTAAAAACAAAATGTTCGAGATAATTTTTAATTAGCGTTCATTTTGCAGTTGTTCTTTACTCAAAGGGTGTATGACAATGAAACTGATGGTATGATGACTCAATTCCCAAAAAATATGCACAAGAAAATGATAAGCAATCTTGTCTTTCGATGAATGGCTATTTAAAGGAAAGAGAAAAAGTTGTTTTCACTATTAAACACTAAGATGCAATGTCCTCATACAAGTGTTTCTTAATCAAATCCAAAGCAATGCCAAAAATTTCAGAAATGCCTTCTAATATCCAAACCAATCACTAAAATTTGTCCTTTTGCTTATATGTGAATGATAATCAGATGTAAAACTTCTAATGTCAATCATACTTCAGGATTAAACAATCAGAAGAAAACCTCACACTAAACAAAAATACACTCTCGTCGTGAAATAGACAAGAAGGACAAAGATAACCAAATTTGCAAATAAGAACAAAAAAAAAGTTCAAACAAAAGAGAAATGTTGGAAAACTGACCTCAAAGATCAAACGAAAAGGTTCACAGACCTTTGGATTTCCTCACAAAAGCTTCTACTCAGTCAAATAAAGGAGAGGAAAAAAACAAGTTAACTCTAGGTCAACAAAGACAAAGAGTGACTTCAAGGAAAGAAAAAAAAATGTCAAATTCCCAAACAAGAAGAGATCAATCCTTAGGAAACAGAGTATTGAAGGCCAATACCAAGATGGACTAAGAGTATGAGACCCTGAGCAAATGCCAAAACCAAGAAATAGCTTCAGAAGATTAAAATTCTGGAGAATTTCTCACAAAAATGGGGTAGCGCTCTGGTGTAAGGGGCACCAAAGCGTTCCAGCACTTTGTGTAAGGCTAAAGGGGAGTGCTAGCGCTCTGACATCAACATGGGGGGGAGCGCTCTGCTCCAAAACTCAGAAAAATGCCCAGAAACTCAAACAATCACAGAAATTCAGTTAATCAGGGTGATCATGATGAAATAAAGAGGTAATCAAACAAATCTAAGAATCAAAATGACAATATGGAGAAGGTCAAATGAGTGGGAAAAGGGCTAAAACAAGATCTGGGAAAGGAAACAAAAATCAGATCTCCTCCCTAGTGGAGTTGCCAATTTTTGTTGTAGGTGAATCCCCCTGTGGACAAATGGATTCCCTCTTGGTCTCTAGACTCCTAAGGCCAAGACAAAAAAGTGTTAACATGGACACTGACTTCCTTTTAGATCTAATCAAGCTAATAAATGAAAGAGAGGGAGAAAGATATGTACCTTATTAGCGATATTTGTCCTTGCAAAGTGAGCTTCGATCCTGAGCTCCCTGATAGGTCCTGTAAAACAAACAAAGGTACAAAAGACTTCCTACTCTACTGAGATTAGCTCAAACATAGATCCATCTACTGCAGACAAAATCATGTGGAACAAGCATAAGTTTGAAAGAAACATGCCAAGCATTGATTATTAATGAGAACAAGTAAAGTACTTACAATCCTTTAGATGAAGGTGCAACAGCTTCTTCCAGTTCTCCTTGTCCAACCCTTTTGCTCAAGTAATCTCCACTGATTGCTTTGATGACATCTCACTCATGAGATCATAAGTTTGATGTAATTCTCAATCTCCATCCCTCCTTTCACCATGAGGAGGCCTCCTTATATAACCTTGGAGAGCCCCAACCACTTGAGAGATCTTTGGGATAAGTTGATGATTCATCTCCATCAGTTGAGGATCTTCCCTAAGATCATGCCTTGACCATCTATTCGAATCCAACTACCTTCAAGAATTTGAGGGATTCTTCCCTTATTTGTCTCAACAAACCCAAAAATTGCTCAGAAAAGGGTAGCACTCCTCCAAAAGGGTGCACAGGGTGCTCAAACACTCCCCCAAAGAGGCTTAGGGAGCGTCAGCACTCCCTGACAGTGAGTAGGGAAGCGCTCCTCTCCAAAATCCATTTTTTAGTGGTTCTTCCAGTGACAAAAGGTTTGTACTCCCTGTCAAGTGATCTCTCTTCTTCAAAACTAGTCTTTGAGGTGTCTTGAGTGTCTTTATGATGTCGTTAGAGGCACGACATAGGCAAGATGGCAGTATGATGTTTGTGACACTTGCAACACTTATAGTCAAGATGCGACACTTACAACACTTGTAATGACAACACTTGTGACACTATCGAAGTGAGTAATTTTGAGGTGTAACACTAGTGTTCTATTGATTAGTTAGAGCAACTTTAAAAAAAGATGGCACAAATAATGACTATGGAGGGGATTTCCAAGAAGAAGCTCTCAACCTTGTATTTGTGCTTTATGTGGAGACACGACCATGGTGCGTCCTCATAAATTATGAACTAGAGTGTAACTTATGACAATGATAGACATGGTATGATGGCATCAAACCTTTATAAGGCTTGAACAAATGCCTATAGGGATAACTAGGTTTGCATGTTTTCATATGGCCTCGAAAATTTTTGTAGTAAACTATATCTTAAACCAATGGTAAATCTAACATTTGTAATATGTTTTTGGGTTAATAAAATATTTCATTTGTAGCAAGTTGTGAACAAGACCAATATCATGATTTATCTCTATCACTCTAGCTATGTCTCTACAACAGTGAACTAGGATATTGGTTATGCCAAGTGACCATTCAATTCTCTTAGACTTTTTAGGGAATCATTAGTCAAATCATAGAATCTCAACTCTCCTCAAAACTAAACATCCACCATTGCTAGAAACCAATAGACAAGAAAAACATATATGTACCTAGGTTTTGATGCTCACAAACTAATGCATTAGAATAGTGTTATTAGAACAATTAATACAAATTGAACTATTCTATATAAAAGAATGTGGATGTTAAGGTACACATATTTGGGTAGCATAAGCAACAAGTAAAATTGTCATGAAATAGATACTTTGCATGGTAGTTAAGGAAAATGTGGATGTTAAGGTACACATATTTGGGTAGCATAAGCAACAAGTAAAATTGTCATAAATTGAATACTTTGCATGGTACTTAAGTAACTGCTAATTTAACTACAAACCCAATTGTATGTCTATTTCAATAATTAACTAAGCATTTAACACAAGGTAAAGATTATGCTCCATTGGTTTGTAGTTGATAAAATCATTTACTATTTTTAACTAAATCCAAATTAGTCGTCAAAAGTTCCTTTTTATGCTATGTCAGGGTTCTAATAATTTATGTTCTAGTTGATTGATTTCCATCAATGTGCTTCATTGCAAAATTATGATGCAAGCAATTTATGATTAGTTAAGCTTTAATCCAACACTTTTAATAAGAAAATGTTCAATCCTAAATGTTGTTTAATAGTAGATACCTATTATACATTTGCAAACAAAGACAACAATTTACAAGTAGAAAATAATTCAAATACATGTATCATCAACATAAATCAATTTTTTGAACAACTCTATTTCTTATTGAAAACTAAGGCACTTATTTACGCGAAGTCTTCAATTGGTAATCTTTTGCAAATACTGCAAAGCGTTCCAAATCATTTCGAAGAATACTTTCAACTAGGGGAGAGAGTCCCTGGAAAACAAATGTACATAGTGAGTTGCAAACATTCCAAATGAAGACATAAACGTACACATCGCTACAGGGAATTAAGTCTAAAAACCAATTTGGCTACATTTAAATTCAAGTTACTCAAGGATTTCATTTTGTTAGTTACAACATTAAGTCTAAGAAAATCAGATTCGCTTGCAAATAGAGACACCAACTCAAACTTAAAAAAACTTCAATCTTAACATGCAACACATTTTTGGACCATTAGAGGACCATTAGATAGGAACTTGGAATAAGCTTTTAAAGGCTATCTATGACAAGTTTTTGTGTTAAAACCAATTTTTTTTATATAAAAACCAACACCTACCACCTATAGAATCTATGCATATAACACATCCATTCATTGGTTGTTAGCTTAAAATATGGATAAATGCATGTGCACATCTAAGATTGTTAATTGTAAGGAAAACGAATATTGTAGGATGAAGTAGTGCAGATTCTTGGCCACAAAAGCTCTAAAGCACTTATAAACAATAAAAAAGACATGCTTGTTTAGATTTTTTTTAAAACGTTCACAAGCCTAATGAGGACTTGATTGTGATTTTTCATTCTTGTTAATAACTTACACTGATCACCCAAAGGAATATGACAAGGTTGTTAACAAATAAAGCACAAGCCAGACAAGACAAGAAATGACGGAAAATGCTTTATGCCATTCTCTACCCATTGTATTGATCTCATGATATGAATTTATAGTACATGGGTTGGAGCACTTCTAGATCTAGATCTCATTGACAACTCATCAATGGATCATGACAACAACTCATCAATAGATAAGGATTACAACTCATAAGTAGGTGGTCTCAAAGTTTGTGATTGTCTAGGGACTCACAGTTTAACATTTCCCCCCTCAATCACAAGTCTGAATAATTGTACCAGTAAGGAAACAATAACTGGTATCATCTTCAGTATTCAATCTGAAACTTTTGAGTTGAGCTTTGATGAAGATATGCCTGAAAATCATCAATATTTGGATGTTGAATAGTTCATCTAGAAGTGAACAGTTTCCATGTCTAAACATTCCCATTTTGTTGATTAGCATCCCAATAGTTGATTGATTTTTATGACTGATAGGACTTCTAATCTTGAAGCCTAACTATCATCACTGATATCTGATATTCATCCCTATCAAGTGCAAGGTGAGAAGTTTGTTGAAGGGATCCAAGCTTGAGCTTTGGATGCTTCTGTGCTTCAATGATTCATGGTTGAAGGGATCCAAGCTTGAGCTTTGGATTCTTTATGTGGTGGTTATGTTGGTTGACCACTAACCAACTTCACTCCCCTCCTAAAGGTGTAAAAGAGTATCATTTTCATCAATGTGCTCCCCCCCTTGAGGCGTGGAGAGTACCATCTTTGATTCATGTTTTAATTTCAGAGAACATATATAATTGGACCCGGATCATGGCCAAAATCATCTAGAATAGTTATTTGTATTAGAGATATAAGGCTTACTATTTAATAAAGTCCCTTTATGACTTTAGAATATGTTAATGTTCACTTTTTGTGTAAAGCAGTCTATCCCACATTCATAAGTGAAAATGATTTGCTTAATGAACAATGATATATAAGGAGGTAAACTCCTTTGTAATAGATGCACCCATTATTCATTGATAATATCATATAGTTTTATTGTGATTATCTTTCTTTGAGCTTAGTTATGTCACTCAATCCTATCTAGGGTTTCCTCATTTAGTGATCTAGCTCATTCTGTAATATGGTATTAGAGCAAGAAGTTGTATCAAGAGTCTTGGGCCTTTAAAAGACAAGGTTTCCACTCTCAAGTCTGAGAACCACGAAGTGCCACAACTCGAAGGTGATTAGGAGCGCGTTCACTTAGATCCGAGTTTTGTTTTTTTAGCTGTGATTTAATGCAGGATCCTTCTTAGTTTTCTTAGCAATGCAGTTTGTTCCCGAAATAACGATGCACACTCTCAGTTATTTGGATTATCTGAGTTTGTGTCATCTCTCCATGATGAATTATTTTGTGCGTCAGGCGACCAACGACGATAATGACTGGAAATCATATTATGCAACAACAAAAGTTGGTGTACATGTGAATGCAGACTACTACAATATTTTAAGGGAAAACAATATAGTGGGTATTAGACCTTTGTGGGAGGACCCAAGAAATCGCAACGGTGGGAAGTGGATAATTTAGTTGAATAAGGTTGTCTCGGGCAGGTTTTAGGAGGACTTGGTACTAGCATTGGTAGGAGATCAACTGGATTATGGTGACTATGTTTGTGATATTGTATTAAGTGTTCTTAAGGGAAAGGTCAAAGATAGACAACATATAGTGAGTGTATCCATGATTGAAGATCCACCAGATGCTAACGGTAGTGAAGAATCCATTGAAGAAAAAAGATTTTATACATTTTAGGAAGCCTGTGCTTTGAAGACAAGAAGGGATTAGTTAACAACTCAAAATGGATTGTTTCCCAGTTAGTTCAGAAGTTGTGGATCTAGGGAAAGATCCCTCATTAGTTGGAGAGACAAGCATGTGGATTGCGGTCTACTAATGAGGTTACATAACATGCATGTGGATTGTTGTCCAGTAATTGACTTTCAGAAGATTCATGATTCAGGAGTTCGGGGAGATGGAATTCGAGAACTCAGGAATTCAACTTAACAACTACACCTTTACGAGAGTTATGAGGCAGTTTGATGGAGCTCAAACTGGCCCAGGAATTGTGTTCAAAGAAGAAGCTTCTAAAGGATGTTATTGATGTTTAGTGTTCAGTTTATGTGTTTTACATTCAGTATATGTATTTGATTTCAGTTTGTTTCAACACTATACACCTTATGGGGGGGGGGTGGGTTATTAAAGATATAAGGCTTACTATGTAATGAAGTCACTTTATGACTTTATAATATGTTAATGTTCACTTTCATAAATGGAAATGATTTGCTTAATGAACAATGATATATAAGGAGGTAAACTCCTTTGTAATAGATGCAATAGTTATTCATTGATAATATGATATGGTGTTATTGTGAGTATCTTTCTTTGAGCTTAGTTATGTGACTCAACCCTATCTAGGGTTTCCACATTTAGTGGTCTAGCTCATTTTGTAATAGTTTGAAAGAATTTTTCTTTTGCCATTTCTCCATGTAGCTATGGCTTTGCCTTTGTCTTAACTAAACGATAAGACTTATGCATCTTCTTTACTGGTTGATTCCATCTCCATGAATTTATCCATCCATAATGAATTATTTTCTTAATCTTCTTCTTCTTTTGACACTTTTCAGAGAGGTGGTTTGTCTTTCCCCAATGAAGACAAGGATGGAGATCAAAACATTCTATCTTTATATGCCTACTTCTTTGACAATGTTGGCACTTAATACCAAGATTCTTCACTTTTTGAAGAAATCATGCACTCACAAACTAAATTGGTTTGAAGTAAGTTGGGATATGAAATTTGTTTCCTTTGTCATATCCTAAGCCATGCCAATCTTTGTTGAACATAGATTCTTCCCAAGGCCTGACAACCATCTTGGAAATATCATTTTGTGAATCTTGACTTTGTATCTTTTGTATCTTGGAATTTGCTTTTGGTACTGTTGTTGATGTCATTCTATGCTTCTTCTTGGGACTCATCTTTGATAAATATTTCCTCCATCAATTGAATGGAAGATTCCATATCTTCTATGTCTTTTGTATCATCCATCAAGTCTTATGTATCACAATTAACATAAACCATCTGTATTATGCCTTGTGTGTCACAAGTCGCATTAACCTTTTGCATGATCTCATTTGTATCACATGTTGCATCGAACTTTTCTATTAGATCTTCTGTGTCACAAATTCCATCAAACTTTTGGATAAGATCATTTCTTGATTGTATCATATCAACCATCTGATCAATTGCTTTTGAATTAATTTCCACTCCACTGTTTTATTTTGATTCTGCAATTCATGGTTGTACTATTGCAATTCTTTGATTTCCTAGGAGACATTTTGTAAATGCTTTCCTACTTTACCCATTTGTTATTATTCTTACGCTCACATGAACTTGTTTCTTTTCTTGCACACTCGCTTGATTGATGTCACCTAGGGTGTCAGGTACTACCGATCATGTACCCCGACTTGTGATTACAATGTCTTGACTCCCTTGACCTCCTTATTCAATTTCAGACAAGTCTTGATCATAACATTCACAATTAACTCTTGACTTGAAAGGGTTTGGCGCTTTACCCTTTGTACAATTCAATGATTTATCCGTCATTTTTTACAATTCAATAATCAATTTAAGTCTTCAAAAGACTATTGTCTATGATATTTTGACAATGCTCGAAGCAACTTTTGTCTTCTTGTTACATGAGATTACATGTTGTGAATGAGCAATTTGATTTTAACACCTTATTACTCCATGAGTGTCAAAAACTAGATACAAAACACCATCAAGTATCTAAAAAACATACACAATCACACACAAGTGCACAACATTCCTTGGACCCCCTTATTCAATTTTAGGACAGGTCTAAGGCAAGGAGAAAATATTTGATTTTATCGTGATATCGTTTTTAAAATGATAATAACCACATCTAAGGAGAAACATTGAATGGTTTTCATGTCTTAATTTGGACTATTGGGCACCTACTAAAGCCCAAGGTTTTTCTCCTTTAAAAAAATATCACCAACCTTGATAACTCCAACTTTCCATAAAAAAAAATTAAGTACAACACAACTTCTTTGTTTGTGTGTGTACACCATAATGATGGAAGTTTTAAATTCAAACAATGCACTTATTAGGTGTGAAATTTTATTTTCATTGGGATAGTTGTCTTCACAAATCCAAACTCATTTAACACAACAAGCCTCCATTGCCTGAACTTATCAATGATGGAGCATGTGAATATGATGGGTCTCAACAATCATAAGATTTCCCTCGCTAGGCAGCTTGATGGCCAAAAAATTGAACCGAACTCTTGTGCCTTGACCGTTGAGGAAAATCTGCAAAGGGTGGCAAGTCTGAAAGTACCAAGCTTCATCCTTCAAAATTTGTATGTATGGACAACGTTGAATATTACCTTGGGCAGTTCTGAAGATTACCTTCAGCCATAGCATGGGCTGCATTGCTTTAGTTTTATCTCCAATGTCTTGATCGAAGCTATTCTCTTCCTGGTCTTCATTCCCTGAGACGAAAATGATTCCTGAAACGAATTTTGTAATCCAAACGATAATTGGTATTATGTGATAACCCTTTGCACTAATGTTCCACATTTATGTGCTAAGGAGTCGTTCATGTCAACATGAGAAACATGATTAGATGATTCATCTTTGTCTCTTGTAGAGGAGCAAGCTAAGATAAATGAGCTTCAAGCATTGCTAGGGCCATTAACAGGGAAACTGTTGTTGTACTGTTCAGATGCTTCAATTGCTCGATACCCGATGACACAAAATTGGAAAGAAAACACCAAATGAAATTATTCCAGACATCTAACACTCATCCAACCACAAAATGTAAAATAATTTCATAAGGATTTCCCTCTTTCGATGCAACCTTAAACTGTTTCTGAGCAAAATCCAAGGGAGATCCAACAACCTCATCATTTTACTAGTAGAATTTTCACATGCCATCTTTTGACCATAGATTCAATCATTCGCCTTAGAATTGGCTCTGGTACCATGTTAACAAATAGAGCACAAGCAAGAGAAGACAAGCACTAGCGGAAAAGAATTTATGCCATTCTCTACGCATTGTATTGATCTCATGATATGAATTTATAGTACATGGATTGGACCACTTTTAGATCTAGGTCTTGTTGACAACACATCAATGGATCATGACAACATCTCATCAGTAGATAAGGATTACAACTCATAAGTAGGTGGTCTCGAACTTTGTGATTGTCTAGGGACTCACAGTCTAACAAAGGTATCACCCACTTGATTTCTACTTTTACCCCTTCAAATCTGATCTGCGGATTTCTGGATTGGTACTCTGGTACTCTGGTTTTCTGGTTTTTTGGTACTTTGTGAAACTAGGGTTTCACTTTCCAGGAGATCTAGCCACTGAAAAGGTGCGCTCTAAGTGCCAAAATGATCCTTGGGGGAGGGCGCAACTTTCTAGGTGGTTAGGGAGCTGAAAATATTCACTTTTGCAAAACCCTAATTTTTTGTTACGGTAACAGTGACGTTTTTCCTCTTGCGAAATATGCTTCCTTCAGGTTGGCTCTAATACCATGTTAATGTTTATGCCATTATTATAGTTCTTTGCATTTCAATAGATAAGAGCATCATAAGAACAAGATCACTGAGAAATA
>SNQJ01S0040216.1:77330-104129 GCA_010110895.2 Picea sitchensis
GGTTAGGAGGTAAGGGTCGGTAGCCTTCCGGAGGCAGCCCTTGCATCCTACGCGATCGGCGAAGACCTTTATCGTCTACGGGCTCAATTTTGGAGAATAACAGTACACACTGAAAATCTAGGGCCAACTAACAAAAAGAAACAACATACGCTAATAAAATCTAGGAATCAAAACCAAGCAAACAAAACTTCTCTCGATGATCATACTAGTTGGGGATGAAATCCAACGCCACGTGATCAAGTCAAGAAGGGGCTAGGATATGGTGGAACAGTTACAATGACGACCTGCTTAACAGACTTTCACCTTGGTGCAAGCTTCCACGCAGTAATTGTGGATTTACCCTCCAAGGAGCTTGAGTGAGTTTGACCAATGTTTGTCCTAGGTACAGTGAGACTTCCCTTCATTGTCACCTCGTGTAAGTACCTAAGGATTATGGCAACTAAGGACACCAACTCACAGTCAGCCCCTGGGCGGGTACAGTGGACAATCTGATCCGAACGTATGGGCAGGATAACAAGTCCGAAATCAACTCGAGAGGCTCCCACACATAATCGTGGGTATACCTTCAAGTGACCCCCAATATACAATCTGGCCACTACAAACAGTTGAACCACGGAGGGATAATCTTTGTAACTCACCCGAATGCAACCTCATGCGTAACCCCTGTGTGAGAGGGGGATCCCAGAAAGCCTATATGACAATTGGATTTGACTCTCCCTATCTCAGGATGCTAATGTTTGTTTTGAAAACTTTGGAGGGTTGTACTCACAGCCTAATCCAAAGTGCTAATCCTAGTCTAATGTTGGTGGAAGATCCTAAAAACAAAATGTTCTAGATAATTTTTAATTAGCGTTCATTTCGCAGTTGTTCTTTACTCAAAGGGTGTATGACAATGAAACCGATGGTGTTATGACTCAATTCCCAAAAAATGCATAAGAAAATGATAAGCAGTCTTGTCTTTCGATGAATGCCTATTTAAGGGAAAGAGAGAAAGTTATTTTCATTATCAAACACTAAGATGCAACATCTTCATACAATTGTTTCTCAATCAAATCCAATGCAATGCTAAAAATTTCAGAAAATTCCTTTCTAATATCCAAAAACAATCATAAAAAGTATCTTGTTGTTTTGTGTGTGAGTGATGGTCAATTTGATGTAAAAAACTTCTAATGTTAATCAGACTTTAAGATCTATAAGATTTAGACAACCAGAAGCGGGTTTCACACAAAAAAAGACACACTCTCGTTGTGATTAAACAAGAAAGACAAAGATAAAAAAAATTGCAAAAAGAGAACCAAAGACTCAAAAGAAAAATTGAAAAAGGTTTAGGCAAAAATGACCTCAAAGATCGGATGGGATGGTGCGCAAATCTTTGAAATTCCTCACAAAGGTTTCCACTCAGCTAGATAAATGAGAAGAAAAACAATAAGATGACTCTAAATCAACAAAGATGAAGAGTGAACTCAAAGCAAGGAAAGAAAACATCATAATCCCAAACAAGAAGAGATCAATTCTTAGAAAACAGGGTGTTGAAGGCCAATACCAAGATGAACTGAGGGTTATAAAACTCCTGAGCCAATGCCAAGATTAAGAAATAGTTTCAAAGAATGTAAATTCTGGAGAATTTTTCACAGAAAGGGGTAGCGCTCTGGTGTAAGGGGCACCAGAGCGTTCCAGCACTCTGTATGAGGCAAATAGGGAGCGTTAGCGCTCTGTCAGCAACAGAATGGGAGCGCTTTGCTCTCAAAACTCAGAAACGTGCTCAGAAAAACAAATTTCCAGATAGACTCAGTCAATCAAGGTAAATAAGATGAAATAAAGAGGTAATCAATTAAATCTAAGAATCAAAAAACAATATGGAGAGGGTCAAAAACAGTGGGCAAAGAGCCAAAACAAGGTCTAGGAAAGGAAACAAAAATCAGAGCTCCTCCCCAGTGGAGTCGCCAATTTCTGTTGTAGGTGAATCCCCCTGCGGACAAGTGGATTCCCTCTTGGTCTCTAGACTCCTAAGGCCGAGACAGAAAAGTGATTAACATGGACAGTGACTTCCTTTTAGATCTAATCAAGCTAATAAATGAAAGAGAAGGAGAAAGATATGTACCTTATTAGCGACGTTTGTCCTTGCAAAGTCCTAGCTGAGCTTCGATCCTGAGCTCTCTGATAGGTCCTATAAAACAAACAAAGGTACAAAATACTTCCTACTCTACTGAGATTAGTTCAAACATAGATCCATCTATTGCAGACAAACTCATGTGGAACAAGCATAAGTTTGAAAAAAACAGGCCAAGCATTGATTATTAATGAGAACAAGTAAAAGTACATACAATCCTTTGGATAAAGGTGCAACAGCTTCTTCCAATTCTCCTTGTCCAATCCCTTTGCTCAAGTAATCTCCATTGATTGCGTTGATGACATCTCATTCATGAGATCATAAGTTTGATGTAATTCCCAATCTCCATATGTCTTCTACCATGAGGAGGCCTCCTTATATAGGTTTGGAGAGGCCTAACCACTTGAGAGATCTTTGGGGTAAGTTGAGGATTCCTCTCCTTCACTTGTGGATCTCTCCTAGGATCATGCCCTGACCCAAGATTCGAACCCAACTACCTTCAGATATTGAGGGGATTGTCCCCTGATTTCCTCCAACAAACCGAATTTCACCCAAAAAGGAGTAGCGCTCCCTCAAAACGGGCACAGAGAACTGGAACGCTCCTCTGTAAGGGAGTACAGAGCGCTAGCGCTCCCTGTCAGTATGTAGGGGAGCGCTCCTTCCCAAAATTGATGTTTTAGTGGTTTTTTCCAATGGCACAAGGTTTGTACTCTTCTGTCAATTGATTTCCCTTCTTCAAACTAGCCTTTGAGGTGTCTTAGTGTCCTTACGATGTCGTTAAGGAGACGACATAGGTAGTGTGATGTTTGTGACACTTGCAACCAACATGCGACACTTGCAATATTTATAATGACAACATTTAGCCATCATTTCAATGAGTAATTTTGATGCGTAACAGATTGCCCCCCAAAGTGCAAAGTCAGAAAACGATGATGACCGAAGTACTTTGTATACTTTTTAGAGCAAGGGTATGGACGTAGAGAGGCTGGAAAAAGCTGCACACAACCATCAAACAAATATTATAACAATGCTTCAAACCCAAGGCAGGCATACCTATGCTTGAGTGATAAAGATTTTTTAGGTATGGCCGCCATAAAATACACTGTGGATCCATAATTACATTGATAAAAGGTATAGCCACTGAAGATACAATGTGGATCTATACTCCCATGACCTTAACTGATCATAGCCACGAAGATTACACAGTGGATCTACGAAATGACAAGACATAGCCACGACCAATACAAAGTGGATCTATGTAATAGTATATGTGTCATAGTTCAAAAGAACTCCTTCGCAACCTGGGCAAAGTATACATAAGAGTGAAAAACTCAACCCAAGATCTTCTTACCGATCCTGATGTAGTACGAAACTAATCATGTGAATAGATGTCCTGATGTCGAACATGGCAGAAACCACTTGATTACCGGTCAATGATGTAAACCGTTAACAAGCGCAAGAAAGATCATCATTGATGTCAATGATTCCCAAGGTACTCTAGTACATTTCGACGAATGTGAATGAATGAGCTGAAGTCGAACATCCGTGGAATCATCCGATCAGGGGTCAATGGTGTAAACCCACTGTCAGACGTGAGGAGACCTGCCATTGAGGCATGCAGGTCCCAAAGTACTAACTGGTTTCTAAGTCTAGTTCCTGGATAATGTGTCGAAGTCGACAGGAATAGATTCGTCGAAGGAGGGCCTTGATGTATCCCCCATTAACGACTCGAAACTGACATAGAGATGTAATTGGTAGATCAAATGAACATGGACTGACACAGGTATTGAAACATGATATTTGTGATGGCTGACTCCCGAGGTAGATACTTCCCTTGAACACTGAGGCACAACAGCAAAAACTTGACATGGACCAAAACTTGATGATGCAGTGGATGTTGTGACTTTCGTCAGGTGACCCAAAGGAGTAAAATAAACTCAGAGGATTGGCTCAGTGCAGAGGTTCAGCGGATAAAAATGCGTGCAAAGACAAAGTGTCATGTTCAAGGGCGACCGTAAGAGCTACTGGTAGTGTTCTCAAAAAACTGTTTGGCTTGCTTCTTTCAATTTTCCCCCATCCAAATAGACGAGTACATCTTTTTAATTTAGCGAGCTCGAGGAAGGTAACACATGCTCGATATGACTCACCTTCGGTAAGTCCCTCTTCCTTTGTTTAGCGAACTGGAAGAAGTAAGGGTTCGGTCTCGTATGGGCCCTTCAATGTATGATTGTTTAACGAGTCAAGAGAAGGTAAAATCGATGGTTTTTCATATTTAGAGAGTCTGAAAACAACTTAAAGACGACTCCAATGTTGTCATTTTTTCGTAATGTTAGTCTCGCGAGGCCGAAAAAGAGATAAATTACCACTCGAAAGACGCCCTTTCAAAGACAAAGAGTGACTTCAAGGCAAGGAAATAAAATGTCAAATTCCCAAACAAGAAGAGATCAATCCTTAGAAAACAGAGTATTGAAGGCCAATACCAAGATGGACGGAGAGTATGAGACCCTGAGCAAATGCCAAAACCAAGAAATAGCTTTAGAAGATGAAAAGTCTGGAGAATTTCTCATAAAAATGGGGTAGTGCTCTGGTGTAAGGGGCACCAGAGCGTTCCAACGCTCTGTGTAAGGCTAAAGGGGAGTGTTAGCCCTCTGACAACAGCAGGGGTGAGCACTCTGCTCCAAAAACTCAGAAAAATGACCAGAAACTCAAAAAATCAAAGAAATTTAGTCAATCGGGGTGATCATGATGAAATAAAGAGGCAATCAAAGAAATCTAAGAATCAAAATGACAATATGGAGAAGGTCAAATGAGTGGGAAAAGGGATAAAACAAGATCTGGGAAAGGAAACAAAAATTAGAGCTCATCCTCAGTGGAGTCACCAATTTTTGTTGTAGGTGAATCCCCCTGTGGACAAGTGGATTCCCTCTTGGTCTCTAAACTCCTAAGGCCAAGACAAAAAAGTACTTAACATGGACACTGACTTCCTTTTAGATCTAATCAAGCTAATAAATGAAAGAGAATGAGAAAGATATGTACCTTATTAGCGACGTTTGTCCTTACAAAGTCATGGTTGAGCTTCGATCATGAGCTCCCTGATAAGTCATGTCAAACAAACAAAGGTACAAAAGACTTCCTACTCTACTGAGATTAGTTCAAACATAGATCCATCTACTGCAAACAAACTCATGTGGAACAAGCATAAGTTTGAAAGAAACAAGCCAAGCATTGATTATTAATGAGAACAAGTAAAAGTACTTACAATTCTTTGGATGAAGGTGCAACAGCTTCTTCCAGTTCTCCTTGTCCAACCCCTTTGCTCAAGTAATCTCCATTGATTGCTTTGATGACATCTCACTCATGAGATCATAAGTTTGATGTAATTCCCAATCTTCATCCCTCCTTTCACCATGAGGAGGCCTCCTTATATAACCTTAGAGAGGTCGAACCACTTGAGAGATCTTTGAGATAAGTTGAGGATTCATCTCCTTCAGTTGAGGATCTTCCCTAAGATCATGCCTTGACCATCTATTTGAATCCAACTACCTTCAGGAATTGAGGGATTCTTCCCTTATTTGTCTCAACAAACCCAAAACTTGCTCAAAAAAGGGTAGCGCTCCCCCAAAAGGGTGCACAGGTCGCTCAAACACTCCCCCAAAGAGGCTTAGGGAGCACCAGCACTCTCTGACAGTGGGTAGGGGAGCGCTCCTCTCCAAAATCCATTTTTAGTGGTTCTTTCAGTGGCAAAAGGTTTGTACTCCCTGTCAAGTGATCTCTCTTTTTCAAAACTAGTCTTTGAGGTGTCTTAAGTGTCTTTATGATGTCGTTAGAGGCATGACATAGGCAAGATGGCAGTATGATGTTTGTGACACTTGCAACACTTATAGTCAAGATGCGACACTTGCGGACAAGATGCGACACTTACAACACTTGTAATGACGACACTTGTGACACTATCAAAGTGAGTAATTTTGAGGTCTAACAACTAGTCAATTGCTAGGGGACAAATATGCCTAACCCAAGTGCACTTGTATTTTTTTGTTAAAGTTGAAAAAGTCTTAATATATTTCTAATATGGAAATTGTTAGACCACACCGGAATGGAGATCAATGTGATATGCATTTTATTAATATGATACACATATAAATACATGATCTGTGACCTTTGGATTCATCTTCCAAGAGGTCTTTTGGACTCTCGATGACAGTTTCTATTCACTTGTGACTTTTCATATTCCTTCTCAAGTGAATAATCATAACCCTAATAGATAAGTTTTCCAACAGAAACTATAGTCTAATATGAACAACTGTGTTCTTATACAACCATAACAAGTAGTTTGTCAACTTCTCATTCATCTTTGTTGGCACTACTTTACACTTGTTGCATAAACATTTTTTAAAATGGAAGTGATGTCATGCTTTCAATCCATATTTGCATCCATAGTTTTTATATGAAGGGCATGCTCATGATTGCAAAAAGTAGATCCTATAGAGTTGAGCTCTTCACAGAGGTTGGTTCAATACATAAAATTTAAAAATCCTTTAGAATTGAAGTTTTACAACATAATGTAGCAAGCCATGGTCTAGTAGTAAGGTGTAGCACTTAACACGATGATGACTCGAGTTGGAACTTCGTTAGGCATGCTCCATGTTGAAGTAGAATGAGGCCAAGTGCATGTCTTAGGTGGATTTTGATCGCATAGATTCCCCTAAGATGCAATTGCTTGGCCAAAAAATATTTTGAATTTGGCACCATTCCTTGCGTTAATGTAGCAAGCCATGGTCTAGTAGTAAGGTGTAGCACTTATCACGATGATGACTCAAGTTGGAACTTTGCTAGCCATGCTCCATGTTGAAGTAGAATGAGGCCAAGTGCAAGTCTTAGGTGGTTTTTGATCGCATAGATTTCCCTAAGATGCAATTGCTTGGCTGAAAAGCATTTTGAGTTTGGCACCACTCCTTGTGTTAATGTTGAGGGAGTGTTACCCAATTTAACTATCTAAAACTAGTTGAGCAACTTGAGTTAAAAATTTGTAATAAATAGCATACACAATTCATATGGGGAAATGGTGTATTCTTGCTTACCTATTTTCACTTGGCCATTAGTTCCCTTTACAACTTAGGGATAAGAAATATCTAGAAGGGAAAATTTTCTTGACATTGGATACAGAATGCTTGCCCATCCTCTTTGTTTCATAGCACCTTAATCTTATAGATTTTCGAGACTATTTTCATTACAATAGTCATCCATAGAGATATGAATATAATTTTCATGGAAAAAACATTTCATGTGAATATCCCATCCCTTGATACTTGTTACATAGAGGTATTGTCATAAAGAGTGGCTTCTTGTTAGCATTGTTCCTTGCAAGTTTGGAGTAGAAAAGAGTGAATATGACCATCAACCCCAACAATAATTCAACAAATAAGACTTTAGCAATTATGTTAGATTCATTGCATAATTCTATTTATAATGACAAGCCCCTACTCTCTTTATGTATGGTTGTAGTGTTGATGTAATATTTAATTTTAATTTTAAGGATGAATAATTTTTTCTAAAAGTTTACCCATTTTTAAGTTCAATATTTGAAATATAACAAAAATTGTCTTTGGTTATCAAGGTCCATTTTTTACCTTTATATCATTTCCAATTTAGCATGACTCCACAATACTCTTTCATGCACTATAATTATGTGAATATTTTTACCAACTACAAAGTAATTTCTTATATAGGTTTGTTGTTTTGTTTCAATTAGAATTAAGCAAAACATATCACTGAAGTTGTCTATAAGTATAATATAAAAATGTTTTAGATCATTACAAATAAATGTCCAATACAAATAAGTCGAATCATCTCCTTGTGGATTGAATATAAAATGATTTAGTCACAAGAGTTAAGTTAAACTCAAACTTCTTGGGAGGCAATTGACCTCCCATACTTAGATAAGACTACCATGTAGAAAATGCATACACTAATTAACCATGTCTAAGCTAGCGTGCATTACTAGCCAACTACATAGTTTGTCTCAATGAATACAACCTAAATCTACTAATATTACCTAAATTAAGTTTTAACCATAATGCAAGCCCTAAAGGATAGAAAATTATTGTATAGGAACTTTGGTTTACACCTATGCCCTCACAACTCAACTATTATGATGCTTTCATATTTAGCCATTCCCTGTGTTACATGGTCTTCATGCAAAATTTGAAACATTCAAATCTCATGAAGATCAAACATAAGTCTCATCACATTTTATCAATTATTATACCAAACAAGTTGCTATATTAAAAAATGGAAAATACAAAATGCCCACATATCAATCTCATTTATGCTCGTACGAGTTTTAGAAAAAATCTAAATAAGGATTTCATTGATAAACCATTATTTTTATTAAGTAAATATGATTGCAACAACCATACAATGCACAAATATATAATATTCAATTTCATGAATATTTGAGTATATGGGTTAGCATCCTTTTTTATGCAAGGAAATCGCATAAATTATGCAACTTTGTATGCATCCTAAAGGGAAATTATAAATCCAAAAGGAGAAAGAGAGAGTGAATTTAGTTCAAATGATAATTGAGATTGTATACCCATGTTATTTCCATTAAAAAAAAGTAATCTTGTTCAAAATCTACAAATTCTCATACACTTGCAAGGATAATTGCAATCATAGTAGAAATTTTTATCAATGGTTTATGTCAAAATCATATTCAAGATCTATAAATTGTTATACACCTACGAGGATGAGCATGATTCCAATAGAAGTCCTGAACATGGCAACTTTAGTTCCAAGGAGAGTTGAATTTGTATGGCAACATCCTTTTGACATAAGGAGAGATAGGGACTTGTTGAGAATTTTATGCAAATCCTTTATCTTATTGATGAACTCCTTGAAGATGTTTCTTTTGGAAAAGGGTGTATAAAGAATCTATGCTATAACAATCTTCAAAATATAAGGACAAAATGTTTGAGTATAACTAGAATTATGAAAAATACATATCAACAATTTTGTATTTAGTAAAAAAAAATAGTTAATAACCTCTTATTTGGCCATTTTTGGTACACACATGAAAAAAAGCTAAGCATGCCTCATAACATGTCATCAACATACATATTTTTGTCAAAATACATAGCAGGAAATATTACTAATATACTCATTACATTATTCTACTAAACCACTTGATATGGAATAATGAAGGAACAATGAAGATTGCATTAGGAAAAATAGGATAAAAGTTAAATATTACCTACAATAGCCAAAATAACTGAAGTTTACTAGTTGATCTAGAGGAAAAAACCAAAAGTAATGCTAGTGAAAACTTTGAATATATGATCTAAGATCAAGATGGATTTGCTTGTATTGATGAGTCACAAGACTTTTAGAGATTTACATAGCTCCAAGTCTTTTTTGCTTAACAAGGTCAAAAAAACCTAATCTGATGATGCACCCAATTCAAAGATTGAAATAAATATTATTTAAATGCATATGCATGCAGCACAAGCCTAGAAATAGGTGCCTTCTAACTAACATGCAACTCAATGTTAGGCTACACAGAAATCTAGGAAAATTGATTGTTGATTTGAGGCAGCTTTGAATGTTGACAGAGCTAGCAAGTTGTTGATGCAAAGTGAATGCATTATGAAACAAGGAGGTTTCCATAGGCCTATGTGACCAAGAGAGGTTGATTGCAAGCATATCCATGTGTGAGATGTACCCCAAAGAATATTTGGGGTGGTTTCCTGTGAGACGAAGTGACCCATGCACTACTATTATGGATAATCAATGTGGAATTTCTAAAAGGAGAATCCAGCTTAGCCCCAAAAGTGAGCATGTTAGGGAAACCTACCATGGGCGTTGGATATGAAGAGATAACATATCATTGTTATATGTGTTAGTGTGTCTCATGAAAACTATAGGTTGTAGATGCAGTCACAATCTCCTGGGGATGGCACCGAAATGGTACTAAAATGTGGAGTTTGGGGCTAAGTGAAGTAGTTGTACATGGACCACTAGCCCATGGAAGTTTCATGTGTGATATGTGTCTAGATGCTAAAGAAGGAGTAGTCTAAAGGATTAAAATATGATGTATATGTTTTGGATAGTTTGTAAGTGTGTATATATGCATAATCATTAGCATTATTGGGTTTGCTTGATTTTTCACTCATACATGTTAGCCCCAACTCCAAACAACCTAGTGAGATTGATTTTTGGTACATATGCACATGAAAAGAAGCTAAGCATGCTTCATAACATGTCAACAACATACATAGTTGTGTTAAAATACACACTGTGAAATATTATTAATATACTCATTACACTATATTATTAAACCAGTTTGACAAGATCTAACAATAAGCTAACAAAATTCTTACACACAAATGGAAATGGGAACTATCAACAAAATAATGGAATTTTTCCACATAACCAGATACATGGCATAAGCCAAACAATATCCCATTTTTTAGTGTTTTCATTACTTTCTTATTATTATTGAATTGGAATATTGAAACAACCATGGAGTGAACCATCCCTATCAATGTCCCATTTAAAATAGTTATTTATGTTAATTTTTCTTGAAAAAACATTGCATGTCTTCAATGAAGTAAAACAAAAATGACTAAAAACACTAACAAATTGCAAGTTTACCATATAAATCCTAATAAACAAAAAATGGTGTGCATGGATTCAAATAATAAAAAATAAGCCTTTCTATTAATAATCAAACCTTACAAAAATGTTAGAATATAAGGCTTACATTTGTAATAAAGTCACCTTAGTGACTTAGGATATAAAAAATAGGGTTTCAGAAATTATTAGCTTTTAGGGTTTTGGAAAAATAAGATCTGTTTATTTGACAAAATAGGGTATTCCAACACAGGATGGACACCTTTAGTAACCACTCACACAACCAGATCAAGATCATCACACCAATGTTTTTACATGGTTAAAACCCTCAAAGAGGGAAACAGTCCACGCCCCCCAAGCCAACGTGGCCACTTGAGGCAATATATTAATGCAAAAGCAACATATTTTACAAGAGAGTTTTTCACAATCAATCATCAACAAATGACCATCCATGCTCTTTAAATAGAGATCATGGACCAATAAGGTGTTAAGTCACTGATCAATGTAGTCGTTAAGATTTAGGAGAATATGAGTCATCAAATCACTCTATGTCTAGAACATATAGTGACCATCGAATAACTACAAATGCATATTAATGCATACTAAACAAACACACTTTTACCTAAAGACACATTAGACCATGTTGATCTTAACTAACTCTTAAGTGTCTAAATATCCTAACACCATCCCTTAAGAACAACTTGGGATATGATTGAAGGATTTACAAAGGTGATGCAATAGGATAAGGAAGGAGGCATTAGAGCCTATTACCCATTAATGACAATTTCCTAAACTCCTAACATAGATCGAAGTTTGAAAAACTTCACTTTTGTAAGAGACTTTTTGAAAATATCTACAACTTGATCTTGTGTAGGGAAAAAGAGCACTTCAACAACTCGAACATGAATGAGTTGTCTAATGAAGTGCATGTGTAGCTCGATGTGTTTGATGTGTTGATGTTGAATTGGATTTTTGGCAAGCTTGATGTGTTTGTTGTGTTGATGTTGATTTGATTGTCGCACCAAAGGGTGGTCAGATGTTGCTATTGGAATCCAAACTCTGAAAGGATTTGTCGAAGCCACAAGGATTCTTAACTTGCATTAATTGTTGCTCAGTACTCTGCTTCTATTGAAGAAAGAGAAATAACTTGTTCTTTCTTACAAGCCCAGGTGACAGGTATGAAACCAAGGTTGAAAACATAACCTACAATAGACTTTCAATCATCAGGGTCACCAGCCCAATCTGAATTAGTGAAACCAACCAACAAAGGAGTCCCCCCTAAATTGTAATGTATCACAAACTAAACTATACCCTAGACATACTGAAGTATCATTTTTGTTTCTTTCCAATGGCTTTCATGGGGTGTTTTCATATACCAGGCAACAAGACCAACAACAAAGGAAATATTAGGATGGGTATGAGTCAAATATAAGAGGCTACCAACTGACTGACGGTACAAAGTGGCATCAACTTCGAGAGTGGTATAGATGGCAACAAATTTTACTCTAGGATGGAAGGGAGATCATGAGGTTGGCTTAGAATCTTCCATGTGAAAGAAGCGAAGAAGGTCACAAGCATACTTAGACTGGGAAAGGGAAATACCTTCCTTAGTTTGCAAAACTTGGAGGCCAAAGAAATAATGCAAATGGCATATGTTTGTCATGTCAAATTTCTTTTTAAGGATGGATTTCACGGGGATTAAAAGTTTAGGCTCACTACCAATGAGGATAAATTCATCAACATAAGAAAGAAGGATTATTAGATGGATTGCTACTTTCTTGGTATAAACATTAGGGTCGAAATGACATCTAAAAAAGCCAGTGTCAAGAAGAATGCTATCCATTTTGGCATACCAAGATTGATGAGCTTTCTTAAGATCATAAAGATATTTTTTAAGGTGACAAACAAGGATGGAGTCATTTTGGACATAATTAGGAGGTTGTTCCATGTAGATTTATTCTTGCAAATCCCCATGCAAGAAGAAATATTTAACATCCATATGATGGTCTCCTATTTATGTTAGGAAACAAGAGCTAGAACAAGGTGGATGGAATTCATTTTGGTTACGGGGGAAAAAGTTTCATTGTATTCAATGCCTTCAACTTCAGAGAATCCTTTAGCAACTAATCAAACCTTGTGTCTTTCAATACTTCCATATGATGCATACTTACTTCTATACACCCATTTACATATGACAAGTTTTCTTTCTTTTGGAAGAGGTACAAGATCTCAAGTATCATTTTCCATTAAAGAGCGATATTATTCATTCATTGTTGTGTCCCAATTTGGATGGCCTGAAGCTTCTGCAAATGTGTTTGGATCATGAGTCTTTGAAACTTGAGATAGAAGAGAAGAGGTTCTTTGGAATTGTGAATGTGTTTGATGTTGATCTATAGGATCATCAGTGAGATCACCAGGTGTTTCTCAAGTTGAATGGACCCATCTAGGATGCGGTGGTGTTGGTGCATGTTCGTGTTCAATGGACACATCCAAAGGAAGACGAGTAGGTGAAGGTGGATTTCCATCCTCAATGTCATCATCTGAAGAAGAAACCATAATAGGAATAGAAGATGGCACAAATGTCGAAGACGGCTCACAAAGCGAAGATGGCACAAACGTCGAATTAGGCTCGCAGGCCAAGAGATTTTCATCAAATTTAACATCTCTTATAATAATAATTTCATTGGAATGAGGTTGAAGAAGTCGATAAACTTTGACATCTTCAGAATATCCAACAAAAATGCACTTCTCACTTTTAGGTTGTAATGTTTTTATTTTCTCATCCGGAATGTGAGCCCATTCTATACTACCAAATACACCCATGAATTTGCAACCAATGTTTTCTTTGAAGAATGTTCTTGTGATATTGCAAGTGCCCTCAACTCCATGTCATTGTGTACAAGAGTCTTATTTTGAAAGGAGACACCATTAGAATTGTTGTAACTGCCAGAGGAATTAGGCCAAGTCGCCAAGGAAAAGTGAAGGATTTTTTTTTATTAAGAGTAGCTTCCAAGATAAAGGTAAAGTAACTTTTTTAATTAAAAAAGGGTAGTTGGAAGCCACCATCGACCATATTGTCATTGCTATCATACAATCCATATGACCTTAATATGTTTGCCATTAAAATGCAATCGTAAATAATATGTACAAGCCATTCATTATTTGTACATCAAAGCCATCAGTTCAGTATGCAATCATACACTTACAAAGTAGTCATTTTTTTTTTTTAATTTATAGCCATTAGCTAGTCACCGGATCAATTATACAGTTGTTGGATGGAAATAGTATAGTCACCATACAACATGCATATAGTCATACACCACCAAAATTTCTATTTAGCTGATTTGGGTTTCTATATCAAGCAAAGAGTAGTTTCAAATCTCTCTATTAGGACATCATGCATAGATATGCCATTAGAAAAATATTTTGGTTTCAATTTCCAAACCTAGAAAGTAAAAATTTAGATGAAGATGATGAACAAAAACATGTGGGGAATAGTAAAAGGGAGTGAGAAATCACCTACATATCCCAGTAAATTACTAGAATGTCAGAATAGAGATGATAAAGCCAAAGCCATTATTGGCCTTTCCCTTCTCAAATTCATAATTACATCATATAGATCTAGAAAAATCATCCAAGGAAATCTAGGATAATGTAATTCACTATTTGGAAAAAAAAAGTGGTGAATGCAAACTTTTATTTGAAGCTACAATTATTTAGATTCAAATTTTCTACTAAAGTCACTAGTAAAAGTCAATGCCACAGTGGAGGAAGAGTATGTCAAAGCCATCTTGTTATTTTTACTCTCAGTCAAATGTCTTCATAAAATCTAGAATATATGATTGTTGCTCTCTTAGTTGAAGAAAAGAGAACCATTGTGGGGGATGCATAAGATGATCCTCAACTTGAGACTGCATTATATATACTCAAGATAAAATCATAGAAAATCGACTAATTAAAAGTGGGACATGGAATGTTATTATTGCAAGAAAATGGGTCACAACCTAGGATTGTAGATTTCGAGATAATGATGTTCTCAAGGGAAGGCTCAAAGACAAAAAAAAATAGGTAGCTAATGTAGCCATTGTTGAAGATCCACTAGATGCAAACAGTGGTGATAATCTTGTTGAAGAAATGACATTTTGTGCATTTTAAGAAGCTCACACTTCGAAGATAGGAAGGGATCTGATGTAGATATATTTCAACATGGATGGTTGCCTAGATAGTTTGGGAGTTTATGGATCTTGGGACTTATATTGTTACAGCAGTCATGAGATATCCAAATGGAGCACTATGGATGACTCTCAATATGGATGGTTGTCCAATAATTTGGGAGTTTGGGGAGGTGGAATCTGAGATTATTTTTCCCCATTCTTTATCACACAACAACGGGACAATGAATCAATTCATTTGTTTTTTCACCTTAATATTGTAATTCTCAGGGGAAAAGGTGACATAAATAGAGTCTTGATACTCGTTGGACATGGTTCAATTAGTTTTTGAATAACTAAAGATTTGGTCTTCCTTCTCATAGCAGTTTGAGTCACCTAATATATGTTCCACTTGATCCATGTAAGAATCAGAAAGTGATTGGTGTTCGACAACATAGGTATTCCAACAGAGGACGAACACCTTCAGTAACCACTCACATAACCAGATCAAAGATCAACACACTGATGTTTTCACGTGGTAAAACCCCTACAGGGAAACATCCACGGCCCTAGCCAATGCGACCAGTTGGAGCGGTTTATTAATGCAAAAGAAAAAAAATACAGAGAGATTTTACAATAGAGTTTCTCACAATTGATCATCGACAAATAACCCTCCATTCTCTTTAAATAGAGATCATGGACCAATCAGGTGTTAAGCCACAGATCAATGGTCGTTAAGATCGAGGAGAGTATGAACCGTCGGATCACTCTATGTCAGGAACATATCGTGAGTGTCGAATTTCCTAACTACAAATGCATACTAAAGAAACACACTTTTACTTAACAACACATTAGACTAAGTAGATCTTAACTAACTCCTAAGTGACTAAATATCCTAACATCCCCCCTTAAGAACAACTTGGGATAGGATTGAAGGATTTACAATGTTGACACAATGGGAGAAGGAAGGATGCATTAGAGCCTATCCCCCCTTAATGACAACTTCATGAACTCCTAACATAGATCGAAGTTTGGAAAACTTCGCTTCTGTAAGAGACTTTGTGAAAATGTCTGCAAATTGATCTTTTGTAGGGCAAAAGAGCACTTCAATAACTTGATCATGAATGAGTTTTCTGATGAAGTGCATGTGTAGCTCGATGTGCTTGTTGCACTAATGTTGAACTAGGTCTTTGACGAGCTTGATGGCACTCTGATTGTCGCACCAAAGGCTGGTCGAATGTTGTTGCTTGAATCCAAACTTTGAAAGGATCTGTCGAAGCCACTAGGCTTCCTGACTTGGATTTACCACTGCTCGATACTCTGCTTCTGTTGAAGAAAGTGCAATAGCTTGTTGTTTCTTACAGGCCCAAGTGACAGGTCCTGAACCAAGGCTGAAAACATAACCTGCAGTAGACTTCCAATCATCAAGGTCACTGGCCCAATCTGAGTCAATGAAACCAACCAATAAAGGAGTCCCCCCTGAAATGTAATGTATCCCGAACTGAATTGTACCATGGACATAGCGAAATATCCTTTTATATGCTTTCCAATGGCTTTCATGGGGTGTTTTCATATATCGGGAAACAAGACCAACAACAAAGGAAATATCACGATGGGTATGAGTCAAGTATAAGAGGCTACCAACTAACTGACGGTACAGGGTGGCATCAACTTCAGGAGAAGTACAGGCGGCAGTAGGCTTGACTCCAGACTGGAAGGGAGATTTACAATCATCCATGTGAAAGCGATGAAGAAGGTCACAAGCATACTTAGACTGGGAAACAAAAACTCCTTCATTGGTTTGCAAAACTTGGAGGCCAAGGAAATAGTGCAAAAAACCTAAGTTTGTCATTTCAAATTTCTTCTTAAGGCTAGTTTTCACATGGTTTAAAATTTTTGAGTCACTACCAGTAAGGATAAGGTCATCAACATAAAGGACAAGGATTATGAGATGGCTTCCTACTTTCTTGGTTTAGACATTAGAATCAGAATGGCATCTAGAGAATCTAGTGTCAATAAGAAAGTTGTCCATTTTGGCATACCAAGCTCGGGGACCTTGCTTAAGACCATAAAGAGATTTCTTATGGCGACAAACAAGGCTAGAGTCATTTTGGACATAGCCAGGAGGTTGTTCCATGTAGATTTTTTCTTTCAAATCGCCATGTAGGAAGGCGGATTTAACATCCATCTGATGGACCTCCCATTTATGCGAGGCAACAAGGGCAAGAACAAGGCGGATGGAATTCAATTTTGCTACAGGGGAAAAGGTTTCATTATAGCCAATTCCTTCAACTTGGGAAAATCCTTTGGCAACTAATCGAGCCTAGTGTCTTTCAACACTTCCATTTGATGCATACTTAGTTCTGTAGACCCCTTTACATCTGACAAGTTTTCTTCCTTTTGGAAGAGGTACAAGATCCCAAGTATCGTTTTCCATTAAAGAACGATACTCTTCATTCATTATTGTATCCCAATCTGGATGACCTGAAGCTTCTGCAAATGTCTCTGGATCATGAGTCTATGAAACTTGAGCCAAAAGAGAAGGGGCTCGCTGGAACTGTGAACATGTTCGACGCTCATCTGAAGGATCACCAAAAATACCACCAGCTACTTCTCGTGTTGAATGGATCCATATAGGAAGCAGTGGAACTGATGTTGGTTCAGGTTCAAATGACTCATATGGAGGAAGGTGAGCAGGCAGAGGTGGATTTTCATCCTCATTGTCATCATCTGAAGAAGAAACCAGAATAGGAACAGAAGAAGGCACAAATGTCGAAGAAGGCACAATCGTCGAATTAGGCTCGCAGGCCAAGAGATTTTCATCAAATTTAACATCTCTTCTAAGAATAATTTCATTACAATGTGGTTGAAGAATTATATAACCTTTGAAATCTTTAGAATAACCAACGAATATACACTTCTCACTTTTAGGTTGCAATGCTTTCCTTTTCTCATCAGGAATGTGAGCCCATGCTATACTGCCAAATACACAAAAGTGACTTACATCTGATTTAATTTTAGTCCAAGCTTCTTCCGGTGTTATATTTTTAAGATCCTTTTTGGGAGTGCGATTGACTATATAATTTTCACAGTTGATTGCTTCTGCCCAATAATTTAGACTTAATCCCTTAGATTGGATCATACAATTAGCCATTTCTTTTAATGTGCAGTTCTTTCTCTCAGCAACACCATTTTGTTGTGGTGTATATGGAACAATGTGTTGCATTTGGATGCCCTGTGTTGTGCAGTAACCTGTAAAATTATTGTTCACATATTCGCCTCCATTATCTGTTCTTAAATTTTGAATTTGATGTCCAGATTGTTTTTCTACAAGGGTCGTGTAGGCCAAAAACTTGTCAAAAACTTTGCTCTTAAGTTTTAAGAAATAAACCCAAGTACGTCAGGAAAAATCATCAATGAAAATTAAGAAATACTTGCACCCAAAAAAAGAAGGAGAAGAAAATGGACCACACAAATCACTGTGAACAAGCTGCAAAGGGCCCGAACCGTGCCAAGAGGCACGTTTGTCAAAATTGTCCCGGTGATGTTTGTCGACAACACAACCGACACAAACACCATCTCTACATGAAATAGGAGGAAGACCAGTCACCATCTGTTGATTACATAATTGTTGCAATGAACAATAGTTTAGATGACCAAACCGCTCATGGCAAAGTTTGCTCAAGTCATCGCTATGAGCAACAAAAATTGATGAAAAATATGATGACCCAAAGTCGTCAAACTTGTACAACCTGATAATATCATCAGCAATTCCAGTTGCAAGAACATGCTTAGGATCTTTTAGATCCTTGATTACAACTTGGTGAGGTGAAAGCTCTACGGTTTTACCTTCACCTAAATGAGTGATTTGATATATTGATAGAAGGTTACAAGAAAGACTTGGAACACATAATACATCATTGAAATGACCATTATCTACTTGAACGGTTCCAAATCCTACAACACTAAGAGATCTATCATCACCAACAAATATTTTCTTGATGTTACATTCATTTAGAGCATAAAATATGGCTTTATCCTTAGCCATATGATAAGATGCTCCTGAATCAATAAGCCACTCATCAGAAGAAGAAGTGGAAGTTGTGTTGAAGGAGAAACCAGAAGAAGAAATTGCATGTCCATGAGAAGAAGAAGAAGAAGAAGGAGAATCAATATTGATGTTGTGCTTCTTCATCGTTGCTTCTAAAACTGTCATCTTCTTGAAACATTTAGACTCATCATGACCATCTTTATCACAAAAGTTGCAATGTTTGTCAGTCTTCTTATTTTTATATTTTGCTTCTTTGTCACCATCAGGAGCTGAAGTTGTCTGAGCGGTTTTGGGACCCTTATGTTGCTTGTTGTTGTAGCGAGGATGTTGCTTCTTGGGATACTTGGGTTTATCTTTCTGTTGGGCAACTAAGGCTTTGTTGGAGGTACCTGCAATGTTGATCACTCCAAGTTGTACAAGCTTATCTTCCTCTCTAATCAAAGAAGCACAAAAGGACTCAAGAGTGGGTTTTTGATAAACTTTCCCTAGAGCCTCTCTCATGGCATAAAAGGTAGATACAAATACAGAATATGCACTACCTAGCTTAGAAAGAATAAGATAGATGCAACGCTCTTCCTCCATTTGTATCTTACATTCTTCACATAAAATTCTTAGTGTTTTAAACTTAGATAGATAGTCTCCCAGGAAAGAAAAATCACTTGGACTCAAGGTCCGTACTTGATTTTTTAATTGTTGTGCTCGGATAATATTGAGTTTACCAAATATAGATTCAATCTTTTCCCAAGCTTCTTCGGGGTCATTAATTTCTTGAAGGTGGAACCTTAAATCAGGAGAGATGGACATTCTGATTAGTCCACGTGCTTTGTCACTCCTATTAACCCATTTGGATTTCTTATCATCATCAGTGGGTTCTTTTTCCTTTCCCAAGGTAATCTGGTACAAGACTTTACTTCTTAATAAATCTTCCATATGAGATTTCCATTGGAAGTAGTTGGTGCTGGTAAGCAAAACATTACTTGTAGAAGTCATATTAAATATGCAGATAATATGGATTTAAAAACTGAAACTGATGATCTGGATGGAAAGAGATCGAAAAGTTATGTGGTTTTAAAAAACACGGCACTGAAAATAGACTTCGGATGTGAGAGTTATGCCCTTTTAAAAAAAGGCAAAAATGGTAACCAACTGACCACGTGATAGTGTAAGTTGTTTTATGAAGTGACCCACTCTTATAAAAAGAAGCGGGGATCACTTTTACAATGAAGTTACTTTATAACAGAAAAGCTTCATGCAAAATAAATAACTCTAAAATAAAATATTAAAGCTACTTATAGTGATTCACTTTTATCCTTGAAGTGAAATACATTTTACAATTTTAGCATGAACTTTTTCAAAAAAGGTAACAAAAGAGAGACTTGAACTCAAGACCTCTTACTTAATAAGACAATTTTTAACCAAATTGTCTAGCAAAATATATTGTAATGTTCAGAAGGAGGATTGGGGGTGATGTTGTTGTTGTTGTTGTTGAAGACGGCCTTGGAGAGCGTGCTAAAAAAACCTATTTTCACACAAGAAAAAAAAATTGCTTCTCGATGACAACAAGGGTTAGATCTCGGTTAGCTTACCCGGAAGATGCACATTTTCCTATCTGTTTCTGATTTTCTGAGATCGTGCAGGGCGCGGGGCAAAGAGAATACGCAGATCTAAAAGAGTAGCAACCCGAAAATAAATAATACAAAACCGAAATAAAACTAAAATACTACTTTTACAAAAAATTTAAAAATGCGTATTCAAGCTTTATACCTCCGGATCTGATTGTAATGGTCGTATCTTGGGCAAACATAAACCTTTTCGAGTGAAACAAAAAGTGTTCCTAAATGAAACGAGTGCTACGGACTCAATGGAATAGTCTTCTTAGTCTAGAAATGTATGGAAATGATAGAAAATATAGATGAGGCAACTCGGCTTCACGATCTCGATCTACAACAGGAGCGGGTCTTCAAACAGGCTCTGATACCATGTTCGACAACACGGTTATTCCAATAGAGGACGAACACCTTCAGTAACCACTCACATAACCAGATCAAAGATCAACACACAGATGTTTTCACATGTTAAAACCCTTATGGGGAAACATCCACGGTCCCAGCCAACGCGGCCACTTGGAGCAGTTTATTAATGCAAAAGAAGAATATTACAGAGAGATTTTACAATAAAGTTTCTCACAATCGATCATCGGCAAATGACCCTCCATGCTCTTTAAATAGAGATCATGGACCAATCGGGTGTTAAGTCACGAATCAATGATCGTTAAAATCGAGGAGAGTATGAACCGTCAGATCACTCTATGTCGGGAACATATCGTGACCGTCGGATTTCCTAACTACAAATGCATACTAAAGAAACACACTAATAAACACACTTTTACCTAACGACACATTAGACCAAGTAGATCTTAACTAACTCCTAAGTGTCTAAATATTCCAACAATTGATGTTTGAAAACAAAAGGTTGAACATATACTTGATCCCTATGTTTATGAAATGGAAAGGGTACTACACCAGAATTGTATATACCTCCCGATAATATCCATAGATAACCCGTCCTAAGTATAGGATGAGCATTAACGTGTACATATTTAGGTGCATGACACACATTGGTACTCTAGTGCATTTCTCCTTCTAAGTAAAAATATATATTTTTGTGAACTTTTTCCTTGAAGGAAGATGTTTTAGCACAAACCTCAACAATAATTTGTTTTTATTCCACATATTAATCATTCTGAACCAAAAGAAAATTTTGTGGTGTAATGGTTAAGTTATGTACTTGATCTTGACCATCAATAGTGATGGATAAGTTATTATGACATAGATAAGCAGAATGTTCATTACATGTACGTGTAGGATAAACCAAATTCTCATTGAATTCAAACTTTCCATTGAAAGGGGCTCGTACATGTTCTGCAATATCACCAGTAAATACCCCCTTTGGAGTTACACCTCTACGAGGGTTACGAGGTAGCTTGATGGAGCTCTACCTGGTCCAAGGATTGTTTTCCAAAGAAGAATCTTTTGAAGAATGTTTGGTTTTGATTACCTCTTATATATATATATATTTAGTCATCATGTATTTGATTTCAATATCATAAGCCTTAAGAGAGGGTGTTAAAATATAAGGATTACATGTGTAATAAACTAATCTTAGTGACTTACGCTATAAAATTTAGGGTTGTTTTGGGTATTATTAGATTTTAGGGTTTTGGACAAATAAGACCTCTTGAACTCTTTATAAAAGAGGTGAATCTCATTGTAACAAATGCACTAGTTATTCATAATATCAATGAGTGTTATTACATAATCTCTCTTAAGTGTTTTGTGATGTAACCCTATCTAGGGTTTCTAGTTCCTATAACAACTAGCTATTAAACATAATAAATTTTAATTTAGTTAATAATAATTTTCTATATTAGAATAGGTGTTTTGTATTAAGGCTAACAACCCAGTAAATGAAATTTTCATAATAGGAAAATTTTAACTAGTAATACAAGTCATTTTCCAAAACTTTAAAATTTTCCAGTGATCCATTAAAAAATATTAATTAGAATAATTAGTATTGCAAACAAACTTATAAATTAGCTCCAAGGATTACTTAATTGGTTGAACAATTTCCCCGGGGCATGTTGATGAGGGGGAAGTAACGGCCTCTTATTAAGCCCTTGTAAAAGTCATCATACATTAAGACATTAGACATTAGAATAAGTGAATAAATGAATGTATATGTAATAAAATACATGATAAAGAGAACCTAACGAATGATTAGTTGGAGCATGTATAACCTCTCCAACCATCTCTCTATTGTATAAATACTCTTGAAGAAGGAATATGAAAATGGTTGGTTAAACTTCCCCCAAATATCTCTCTAGTATTATGTGTGTGCTTGTTGCATGTAGTACCTTTCTTGAATGCATGTGTGTAATCTAGGTGATAGCAACAATGAATGAGGGTGGTCTGACCCTGAAAGAGATGGTGAGATCAAGAATACCTACAAGTTGGAAGATTTATTCTTGGATGAAATATTTGTTTGAGGAGATGCTCATGGAAACAAAGAAGCCTGCAAAAACAAGAAGAGATAATCTGAATGAATCCTAGAGAAGCCTTCTTCTTTGTGGGTGACAATAGCACAAGAGGAGACTACAAGCACATAAAAGAAAATTTATGAGAAAAAGAAAGCCAAAATAAATTTGAAATCCAAAATCTATTTAAGGATAGTTGTTACATGAATATGGTACATTGGAATCTACTTAAGGAACCATGCAACTATAAAATACATGGGGTTGAATAATGCCAAGATCGAGATGGAACTCAAATTATCCCTGGAGCATACCATTGTCATCTATCTAATGCATAGTTGATCCATAGAGTGAAGCAAGATGACTATCGAATATGAATTAATTAATTTACTTGAGAACTAGTGGAGTCGTTGGAAGATCGATATGTTTCATTGATTGTTAGTTCCCCACATGTTCTTGATGTTTCTCAACAAAGCAAATCGACCGAGTTGATATGGCCATAAACATCGACTACCAATTATGGGTAGACATAACCTTTGATCGACGAAGAGTTGTTGTGTCAAAGAACTTATTACGAGAATGAGTTATGCTAATCATTTAGTGTGTTTTTGTTCAAACTTGGGTCAAAACAATATAGTTTTGTGTCAATTTCACTAAATTGGGCAATCGATTAATGGGACGTTCTAATGGGAGCCATCAATACATTCTATGATCAATTTCCTAGCACGTGACAAGATAAACTATTGTATTAATTTTTTTCATGTCTAGATGTGGCTAGGTTGTAGGCCACATTAGATTAATATTTTGGTTCAATTTGAATTCCTCATTACACAAAAAGGAGCTGGGAATGTATTTGTCCCACTTACTTACAATTTAAAGCTTGAAGCTTTTTGGAAGCTCCTGGTGAGAATGCCTATCATTTGCCTCGAATATTTTGAAGCCAAGTTCAAGGAGGGTTAAACATAGTTTAAAGCCATCTTTTGGGAAAATTTGTGCAATTCATGTGAGGATTGTGAGGATTTTCAAGAATTTGTGATGATTCTATAGCTTTTGTTGAAGCTTTTAAATGTGCCTAAGGAGCTGACTAAAGGAAATTGACCACCTGACTAAAAAGGAGGACGTCATACTGTATTGACGCCCTAAGAACAAACCCTCATTATCATGCTTCGTTTTCTACTTCCATTGATTCTTTAGGCTACTTGAATCACTGCACTAACGATTATAGGACAAATACAAGTGATTTCAGTTTGGCCATCGTCTTGAAGTTCATTATCACTTGCCACGTGGCTTGACAATTAGACTACTAGTCGAACAACACAAATTCGACCAATTTCAAGAAAAATCAACCAAATACTATGTGTTTTGTTTGGGGATTATAAAATATTGTGGGTGGTATTAAAAATAAAAATAATAAAATGCCTAAAACCAAATGGAGTCGTGGATCTCATTGTAATAGCATAAGAGTGTTAGGTATGGTCGATTAAAAAGATATTTGAAATTTTTTTGGTAAAGGGTCTCATCTCAAATTCTCAAAAAGAAGCCTCACATTTACGAGTGTTACATGGAGTACAATAGTCTAGTAGAGTTTATAGTTGATTCAATAGTCAAGTGTCATGTCTAATGGAAAAAAAATCTAAAGTTCTAATAATTGAAAAAAAAAAAGAGAAATGGTGTTGGTTGACTTTATTGAGTTAATGTATAATGAAATTGAGTCAATTGATTTAATGAGTTTGCATTGTAAGTCGATTTCTAATCGACGAGATCAATTCCTTGCCGACATTTATCAATATTCATTCAACAATATTTTGTTCGATTCAATGATGTCGTACCAACAAAAGAGTTTTTGTATAATAGAGTTTTACTAATAGTTAGAGAGTCATAATAGATTCTAACTATTGAGTCATGTCCTAGTCAAGTTGAGTTGATTCATGATCATGCAAAGTCTTATTTGAGTCATGGTCAGAATTGTCCTTCATGTAAATCTAAATTACATACTCCAGTTCATCACTAGAGACTCAAAAGAATAAAGAAGCCATTGAAGAACACCATGATTGATAATAGTAGAGTAGCAGAAGACAAATTTTGATAGAGTTTGAAGAATTGACACAGATCATCCAATGATAGAATCTACAATTGACCAAGCAAAAGAAGAGATTTAGACCAAGCAGCAGAGAAAGAAGTTCGATTGTGTAGCGATAGAAACAATAAAAAAAAAAAATCGACCAAGCAGTGAGCATGCAGAGTTTGGAGCATTGGTATTGAGCACTTGATTGAAAGATATTGCAACATTGAACATGATCATATATCGAGGAATTTTTGCAGCATTTTATTAGAGATCTCACAAAGAGTATTGATTCCAAGACTCACTACAAAAAAAGGCATTCAAGAAAGAGACATTAGATGACACACACACATAAAGATATTAAAGGAAAAAATGATGAAACAAGAACAATTGAGTTGATTGAGCCCCCACTATAAGAGTTGCAGAGTAGTTCATTGGGTTGTGACCTCAGAGGCCAAAAAGAAGAGAAATGTTATGTAGGCCAAGCTAATTGCTCTGTCATGGGATGTTGTAGAAATGCAAGATGAGCACAAGATGAGCCACTCGTTGCCCCAGAGGCACCATGGTGTAACAATAGGGAGGAACATTGTTGGGCGAGAGCAAAGTGTTGGAGACTCACTAACTACAAAGGCACCTACCATATCAAACATGGAGGCTAAAGAGTAACAAGTCACAATAGAACCTTGTATACATGTATATTCCTATACAACTGGCAATTGTTGTGGTTGATTTACCTATGTAGACCAGTATGCATGGTTGATGCATAGCAAGGATACTTTAGTAAGAGTAGAGACCCAATATGTTGTTGCAAAGTTGCTTCGAGATGAGGCAAGGCTTTGAGAGTGGGGGATATGTTGGGAGGCCTCTTAGGCCCATGTAAAAGTCATCATAAATTAATACATTAGACATTGGAATACGTGAATATATGAATGTATATGTAATAAAGTACATGATAAAGAGAAACTAACGAATGATTGGTTGGAGCAAGTACAACTTCTCCAACCATCTCTCTATTGTATAAATACTCTTGAAGAATGAATATGAACATGGTTATTAACCTTCCCCTAGATATCTCTTTTGAGTATCTTGTCTGTGCTTGTTGCAATGTAGTCCATTTCTTGAATGCATGTGTGTAATCTAGAAGATTACAAGAGAAGGTCATAGGTCATAGGTTCAAATTTGATTGAATCCCTTGGGGTTACTAATAATTATTATTAAATTTACATAATATCTTATAGTAAGGAGCATGTTTGTTATCACTTTAAGAATATAATAAATTCTAATAAACATCTTGTTGATTAAGGTTGGTTGTCATTGATGTCAACCCTTAAAGAAAGACCCGTAGCACAAAGGTTTGGGTAATGGACCCAATAGTATTTGATGTAAATATGACTCATTATTGTTTTGCCATGGTTGATAAGAAGTAAATATGGATGAACTTCAAAGTGGTCCCCTTATGGTGAAAGCCCTCACAGGAAGACACTTTGTGGAGTAAGAGAACCCATGTTTAATTGTGGAATAATGATATGAAGAAAAATGAATTTGTCAGGAAAAATATCCTAGATGGATAGTTCTTGTCATGTGATTTCCGATGGTATGTGGAACGTCACATAATTCCTCACGGTTAGAGAGTTATGGCCATGAGAAGTTGGAGACCCCAGGTTTGGGTAATGGACCCAAGTTTGTTTGATGGGTAACGGTATGAGTTATGATATATTTTCAGATAATACTATTCTATATGGATAGTACATGTTATTTCAT
>SNQJ01S0040216.1:123553-141425 GCA_010110895.2 Picea sitchensis
AAAGAGATATACAACATTGGTATATATAACAACCAAGATTAAGCATGTTGCATAGTTTGCTAGTGTGACCACATTTTTGGTCAATGGACATAATCACAAATCTTTCTAATCCACCCTTACTTTTTCAAATTTTTGCTTAAGAGATCCTACCCCAAATTCTTGTATCCTACCTGAGGAGACTACCTTTACTTAATAATGTTCCCCTCCATTCTCTACATTTAAGAGGTAACTCAAGAAGGCTTATCATGTAGCTTGCATGGGATTATAATGATGTCAACCTATTGTGGTTCTTGGTTCATGATGTTCATGTTTGCTCTATAGTTATGTTTCGGTTGCTTATGATGATGATGTGGCCCGTGTGGTTTTAGTTATTATTCTAATCGATGGCATTATTATTGTTGGTAGGTGTCATGGCATATTGCACTGGTTTACAGTGTTGGTGCTTCAATTTTAGTGATGTGATCATCATTACTTAATATTATGGGTAGATGACAAACACTTAGAATGTTTCATTTTGAGTGCCATCCTTATGATGATGATCATGTGATGGCCTAGTTGACACTAATGGTGAATTCATTCATGTTCACATATTAAAGCTCTATTAGTCAGGGTTTATGTCTTTTTAGAGTCTCATTTTTGTCAAGATCTTTATTAGGATTTACACCAGTGTCGACTTTAGGATTTTAGAAGATGTTTTTTGCAAAATTTTAAGACATGGATTATAACTCTCTTTTCAAAAGAGAGTCTTGTATTTATTTTTGAAAATTGTTCTGAGTATTGTCTAGTTGGGCTACAACTTCGGTGATGAATGGTTGGATTTGCATATTTGAGTGGCTAAGTTTGTATAATTCGATTGCCCGAAGGGTTTTTCAGCATGCTGAATCCATTTATGCATTCAGAAAAGAAATTTAAACAACAAAAAATAGAGATTTTGTCCAAATTTACATCGCCAGATTCCGCCAATTCCTGCCAGAAAACCCAAAAGGTAGAACATTTAGCCAAATACCTTTTTTATAGAGTAGTCTAAACGTTCTACCTTTTGGGGGTTTTCTGGCCACTTTTTCCGTTTTATTTTGGCCGAAATCCGGTAATGAATGGTTGAATCTGCAGATTTTAGTGGCTAAGTTTGTATAATCCGAGTGCCCCAAGGGTTTTTCAGCACGGTTAATCCATTTATGCATTCAGAAAAGCAATTTAAACAACATAAAATAGAGATTTTGTCCAAATTTACATCGTCGAATTCCGACGAATTCCTGCTAGAAAACCCAAAAGATAGAACGTTTAGCCAAAGCCCTTTTTTATTAATACAAAGATAACCATTCTTGTTAAAAAAAAATACTTTTTTAATTTTAATTTGTAAAAAACATCCTTACTTCTTTATCTTTTATCTATTCTATATATAAATAAAAATTAGAATGATAAACCTCTAACTCATTGATTTGAAAAAAAAATAAAATTATTAACAAATAATGCTTTCCACATTAATATGTGATTTTATATTTATATATATACTTTTTAAATATGCAAAGATTTTAACTAATCTTAATCTTAAACTTATCCTTAATTAAAAAACAAAGATTGAAATAACTTTAATTAGCAATAACATCACAAAGCAATTGACTATACTCAACTAATCCCAAACTTTCTCCTATGTAAGGAATCTAGACCATGAATATTACAACCTCTACTTGGTTTCCATCTTATTTTCATTAATTTTTGGAATTTTATATTTAATTGGTGTAATATAGTGTTATTAGATTCAATGTTATAGAAAGTGCTATGAGGATGAAGGGTTCTACGGTTAGGGGGGTTTACTAGCTGCATCCCAGAAACCATGGCAAAGGAGAGGGTGGGCGTGGGCGAACGAGGGTGAGGACGAAGGGCACTTCCATGGCGTCCACGGGCGAGGGTCACAACCAAAGGCGGGAGGCCTGCGGTGCGACGGGGTTTAGGGCGAGCGGGTTCCTGCGGTGGTGGCGGTGGGCTTTTTTCTGCGGGCTCTACGGAAGTGGTGGCTTCAACGACGACATTGGCGTGTGGACTCTGCGGTTGGCGACAGAATCGGCTGCGAAGGTTGCCTTCGTTTTTTCGGGGCCGAGTTTCTCCTCGTTTTTGCCAAAGCTGGTTGTATTGACTTAACATGGTTTTTCATCATCTCTTCTGGCTCCTCTTCCTCCTTGGCGTGAAGGGGTATTGGACCAGAGCTTTGAGGTCCACAGTGGGGGCATGCAGTGCTCTGCAACACTTTGAGGTCCTTCGAGGGCGTGCGGTGTTGGATAAACACTTTGAGGTCCTTTGGGGGTGTGTGGCTTCTAGTTTAGATCTTTTTCGAGTTTTGTTGGGGTTTATCCCTGGGTTTGTCTCACATTTTGTAGCCCATGTACTGGTTGATTAAGAATCTGTGCTTTACAGCGTGTGTGATGGTTGATTGAGAATCCTTGCTTGCACCCTGTGCGGTGGTTTGATTAAGTATTCCTTGCCATGTAATTGAGATTATACATTAATATAATTTTGAGCTAATTTTCTATTGGAAAAAAAAAAAGATTCAATGTTATATGTTGAATTATTATCATACCGACTCATATAATTAAGTTTTTTTATTGATTTTCATATTAATGGTTTAAAATTTTGTATCAAATTGAAATTTGAATCTAAGAAGTAGAAAATTTTCTTTCCATATGATTTATCATTAAATTTAGAATTTAACATAACTTGCACGAAATCACTATTTTTTGTTATTTAAAATCTATTTCTGAATGCAGTAATGGATTCAGCCTGCTGAAAAACTCCTAAAACACTTAAATTATATAAAAATAATAACTCAAATCTATAAATCTAACTGATCTAACACTTTCTTGCCAGATTTTAGACAAATGTTCTAAAAAAAAATTACCAACAAAAATCATTTCCAAAAACGATTAAACTACGTTAAAATTACATCCTCCTCATATCTTGGTGCTTAAGAAAACGATTCCACGCGTGCTGCCGAACATGCCATTACCGACTGGGAATTGCATGCGCCCGAATGACCCAATATTCGATGCCGCGTCAGGAGGCATCGATATTCCGTCCCGCTGCGGATAACTTCGCGCTTACGAAATCGATTCGCCGTGCCGCTAACGCGCTTCGATATTCCGTCCTGCTGCGGATATCTTCGTGCTTATGAAACCGATTCGCCACGTGTTTTACACTACACAGAAAACAAAATAATCCACAAATCAGAATCACGACACCTGCATTCCATGGCCGACTTTCGCGACAGATTAACTTTTCTTTATGTAAGTTTGTGTGAGGCTCCACGATATGGAAGCCATCTGTAAAGAATCCTCCCATCTGTGCCATACGTATTTTAGGGCTTCACGTTTTTGGAACCGGCCTGTCGCCTGCCCAACGAATCAATGAATCTCTCTGGCGAACATATTTCTTCGGAGTGGGTTTACTCGGGAGCAATACTAATACTTCTTCTTGAGTTTAGGTTTTGTGGTGGTTTGTTTTTAAATTTTTGGTCAATTTAGAATTTTGATTAATTTTCTAAGTATTTGGATTGGTTTAAAATAGGGCAAAATTCTTGAAGTAAAGTTTTGAAATATATGAAACTTAAATCCATACGAAACTCAAACTAACTCTGAAAATTTGACCTGAAAATTTGACCGGATTCAGACTCATTTTTTTTTTCTAAAAAACAAAATTAAAACACGAAACTCAACAAGAAAAATTGCTTTCAAATTAACCTACTCCTATTTCTTCTGACTAAACTCTTGTTTTTAGCTTCTGAGGAAAGAGGATAACGTACTTTCCAGCAAGACATCATGGAAATTAATTCTGTGATAAAATCTGGCATTGAGTCCGATCAGAATTGCTTTGGAATCGCAATGGAAATGGAACCTCTTTGATAGTAACGTGGAATGACGACGGCATCCAAACATCTTAACTAGAGCCCACTGGAAACAGTGAAATTCGAAGAAAAATAAACACAAGATGGGCCATTTTGTAGGGACAAATACTTTGCACGCACCCACCCACCCACCCAGTTGTTTTCCAGTTGTTGAGTACGAATGGACAGCTAATGTCAACTTGCTTGCCAGTACTTGACGGCAAGTCATATGCAAGACTGTTGTCAGGGGCCTGCCCGCCCTGATTCCGGCCATCCATAATGCCGTTTCCGTTGCACCAACACATAACCTTTATGGAACTGAAATTTGGACTCTGTTTTAGGAATAATGTAGAGATTTTTCTCTTCAAGTTTAGCTCTTGAGGCGAGGCAAGGCAAGTTTTATTTTGAATGTAATTTGTCACCTTTCACATAGCAAGTAGAGAAATAAAATTGGAAGTTATATGCTGAACTTTTCCACATGAAAATTATCACATTATATTAGAAATATAATGTTTTACATGCCCACGATCAAAGTAAACAAAATGAAACTGGATCAACCGGAGAATACATATCTCATATCAAAACAAAACAAAAAGAATTCAACAATACTTTTCTAAGATTCGAATTAAGACTCCAAAGGAAGAGATCCTGCTGAGATTTTGAAAAACATCACCAGAGAATAGGGCTGGACCCAAAAACAATGTCATAAGACTGTCTAGAATCAGGAATGGGTAAGGAGATTTAGAAAATTTGTATATGATGAGTAGGGCTTGCCCTCTCTCCATCCCACTGGTAGTATGTGAGTCTTCCTTTAGTCGATGTTATAGCCTGCTTAGATAATAAATCTGCTTCTTTATTGAATTCTTTGAAGATGTGTTGGACGCTAATACCTTGGAATGTTGATGCCAATACCCGAATTCTGCTTTTCCAACCTTCGATATTTGTTGCTTGAAGATTACCTTTATGATTCAGCCACTCAATAACTATTTTTGAGTCTCCCAAAATCTGAACAAGCTGAATTTCCAGGATCCTTGCAATGGTGAGAGATGCCCACACTTACTAATTTTGCTTTAGTGTTTAATCATTCGCCACAATTAAATAACCATTTAATAATTGGACCCTCTATCAATTTTAATGATCCCCCTGCCCCACACCCTGAACCCCCTATAGTAGAAGCCCTATCAAAGAAACCCAGTCATAGGTGATTTTAGGGGCGAAATTTCGCCGATGGGCGAAATTAAGAGGTTTGGAATTTTGGTTGGGCGAATTGTTTACATAAGGAGGTTTTTTGGGTTTACCTATATATAGCCCCAAATTTATTTTCAAAAATATATATATATAACCCTTAGCCCACATATATTTGTGAGGGAAGAGCATGGAAATCCATTTTCGCCTCTTAAAATTCGAACCGGATCCTCCCATTCGCTTCAATTTTCTGGTAATGACAATGATTTAGAGGTTTTTCGCCCCATTTTATGGTAATGGAAACGATTCAGAGGTTTTTCACCCCCATTTTTTGGTAATGGAAACAATTTAGGCGCATGGGATCAAAAAATTTCTCATGAAATCTCAGGGGTAGCAGATTTATGAGGATTATTCAAAAGGTCTTTGCTTTGTGCATTCCAGAGAAGACTTGGAGATCGATCTGTGAAGCTCAGGCTGCCATCATCGCCAGTTTTGAGGCATTGGTTTAGGTCATGTTTTGATTATGTCTCATGTGATATTCAGGGTTTCGTTACTGGTGAAAATCAGTTGCAGGGCTATACACACTAATTTTTGGCTTCATGGTGGTTGAGCACGGTGGTCCTCTTAGAAGGATCCTTTGGTGCTCTTGGTGGTTTCTTCTTGATGATTCCATGCTCTTGGTTGATTTCTTTGGTTTCTTATGATACGTGCTCTATCACATCATGGTGCTCGGATGATATGATTGTTAGTGCTACATTTCACATTGCATGAACTAGCACACTTGATGTCTATCATACAGATTTATGCTTGGCCCAGGAAGCTAAGATTGGTTTGTTGGAATGTAGAAATATGTCCTGGAAAATTAACGAGAATGAAAGCACCAGCAGGTCACTGAAAACAGAGCATCACATCACCAACATATGCAAATTTGGCTCAGAACAACCTCATTATTGGTGTGTCCCTTGTGCATTTCTTGATTGGATATTTTTAGGCCTATAGTAACAGCATCAGACCTCATATTTACCTCAGACTTGAAGCATGGTGGCCCTGTTATCTATTTCCAGTATTGGGCGTTGTTGTCATAAGCATATTTCAGAAGACTCCTTTGGTTGTATAAGTAAACGATTCATTCCAGAGTTGATCACGTAGGGGACAGGTCATATCTGCATTTCTGTGTATCTTGTGATCAAGTAAGGATGTTAGAGAATGGTATGCAATTTGGTATGGGCTTGTAGCAACAACTATAAGAAAACTTTCATGTTAGCACTGAACCAATGCTAGGATCAGCGATTCAGGGATGCACTATAAGTATTTCCAGTCCGTTCTTTTTGAGAATGTCTAAAGATATGGCTGATAGTATGACCTTTGTTCCACATTGTTTTTGGGCTGCCTATGGCAGTCTAAATTTCATTTTCCAGCCAGAAAAGAGGAGGACATTGCATAGAAAATGCAAGTTTCTTACCTAGATTTTGCAGCAGAAGGATTGAGGTAATTTGAAGGTTCTGTTCATTATTTTTGGGCAGCATCCAACCTAGAAATGAGCAGTAGATTATGCCACAAATGCTTGAAATTGGAACATAAGAGAGTTAGAGAAATTCCTAACTAAATGCCTCTTCAACGGAACCTTAATATCTAACACTATTGCAGCCTTACTCACATATACTATGGTTGATAGATGGGCTGGTATTGCTGGTGAAATTTTCGATTGAAGCCATTAAGCTAACCTATCCCAGTATGGTTTAAATTGTGGAAATGAAGGGTCGACCTGAGTAAATATAAATTTGATAGAGTCGACATAAGATTGACATATATCCAGGGCTGACCACCACCGATTTTGTCATTTTGAAAAAGGAAATGCATATTAAGGCATGTGCTAATGCGCCAGGGTGACAATTGTACAGGGTTTATGAAGGTTTGAGGTAGCAGATTTATGAGGATTATTCAAAAGGTCTTTGTTCTGTGCATTCCAGAGAAGACTTGGAGATCGATCTGCTAAGTTCAGGCTACCATCATCACCAGTTTTGAGGCATTGGTTTAGGTCATGTTTTGATTATGTCTCATGTGATCTTCAGGGTTTCGTTATTGGTGAAAATCAATTGCAGGGCTATACACACTAATTTTTGGCTTCAGGGTGGTTGAGCACAGTGGTCCTCTTGGTGGTTTCTTCTTGATGATTTCATGCTCTTGGTTGATTTCTTTGGTTTCTTATGATATGTGCTCTATCACATCATGGTGCTCGAATGATATGATTGTTAGTGCTACATTTCACATTGCATGAACTAGCACTCTTGATGTCTATCATACAGATTTATGCTTGGCCCAGGAAGCTAAGATTGGTTTGCTGGAATGTAGAAATATGTCCTGGAAAATTAACAAGAATGAAAGCACCAGCAGGTCATTGAAAACAAAGCATCACATCACCAACATATGCAAATTTGGCTTAGAACATCCTCATTATTGGTGTGTCCCTTGTGCATTTCTTGATTGGATATTTTCAGTCCTATAGTAACAACATCAGACCTCATATTTACCTCAGACTTGAAGCATGGTGGCCCTGTTATCTATTTCCAGTATTGGGCGCTGTTGTCATAAGCATATTTCAGAAGACTCCCTTGGTTGTATAAGTAAACGAGTCGTCCAGAGTTGATCACGCAGGGGACAGGTCAGATCTGCATTTCTGTGTATCTTGTGATCAAGTAAGGATGTTAGAGAATGGTATGCAATTTGGTATGGGCTTGTAGCAACAACTATAAGAAAACTTTCATGTTAGCACTGAACCAATGCTAGGATCAGCAGTTCAGGGATGCACTATAAGTATTTCCAGTCCGTTCTTTTTTAGAATGTCTAAAGATATGGCTGATAGTATGACCTTTGTTCCACATTGTTTTTGGGCTGCCTATGGCAGTCTAAATTTCATTTTCCAGCCAGAAAAGAGGAGGACATTGCATAGAAAATGCAAGTTTCTTACCTAGATTTTGCAGCAGAAGGATTGAGGTAATTTGAAGGTTCTGTTCATTATTTTTGGGCAACATCCAACCTAGAAATGATCAATAGATTATGCCACAAATGCTTGAAATAGGAACATAAGAGAGTTAGAGAAATTCCTAACTAAATGCCTCTTCAGCGGAACCTTAATATCTAACACTGTTGCAGCCTTACTCACATATACTATGGTTGATAGATGGGTTGGTATTGCTGGTGAAATTTTCTATTGAAGCCATTAAGCTGACCTGTCCCAGTATGGTTTAAATTGTGGAAATGAAGGTCCGACCCGAGTAAATATAAATTTGATAGAGCCGACATAAGATTGACATATATTCAGGGCTGACCACCACCTATTTTGTCATTTTAAAAAAGGAAATGCATATTAAGGCATGTGCTAATGCACCAGGGTGACAATTGTACGGGGTTTATGAAGGTTCGAGGTAGCAGATTTATGAGGATTATTCAAAAGGTCTTTGTTCTGTGCATTCCAGAGAAGACTTGGAGATCGATCTGCTAAGTTCAGGATGCCATCATCGCCAGTTTTGAGGCATTGGTTTAGGTCATGTTTTGATTATGTCTCATGTGATCTTCAGGGTTTCGTTACAGCATGAAGATGTTATACCTGGTGAAAATCAGTTGTAGGGCTATATTACCTAGTCTGAAAAATTTAGGAAACTATCGAGAAACTTATGGTTGGGATACATGACCTTTTTTTATTCGCAGGATAGTTGGAAACACAATAGCTTAGTGCTCAAACAATACTTCCAGAGTGATTGGAAAATGTAATAAGACCGTGTATTAAATTTTTGTCATCTTCTCAAAGCATACCATCCTCTAATGGTTAACTGTTTATATTGTCCAGACAAAAATGGCTGGCAGGACGTAGGAACTAGAGGCAGAATGTGTTCTAGTTATGTATTAATAAGATTGTTGAGGGCTTATTTCAAAGTTTAGTTTACCTCTTTGCTCACATTTTGATGTACTTGATATTTTGTTTATGTCACTGTCAATAGGTATGGGATAGTTTCATCATCGAGAAAGCCATGAAAGAATTTTATGACAATGAACTTGAGGTTATGATAGAAGCAATTCATAAAAACATTTATGTATGTGTCCCCCTTTCTCTCATCTGAAAAATGTAGTTAAATTGGTAGATTACTCATTTACTTCTTCATCATAACGAGCTTTTGAAGAATTTTTTCTTGTGCAAGAAAAATAGTTGTAGTTTATGTATGTATAGCGATTGTCATCAAGGATAAAATTTATGTATTGTTTAAAAAATAGGACAGCTGGTTTGATGAAGTAACTACATGGGAGAAATGAAATGGACGTGAGCTTGCCTGCCCCAGATCGTAAGTCTTAAAATTCCTGTAGTCTGCTATCATCCTTGGATTGCAATTTGTGAAATGATATTGTTTTAATGGTTCTATTAACTATTCCGCCAACATAGGGCTCTTGATGAACTTGGTGAACCATCTTTTATTGTCGTCAACTCTTTTTGTAAAACCATCAGAAAATCAAAGCTAACAGTTATGAAACACAAAGGGAGTATAATCATATTAAACCTCTGTAAGGTCATATGCAGTGCATATATTGTTGAAATAATGTAACTGCAAAGTGTATTCTTATTATTATTTGATATATTATTCATAGGGTCAATCCCCATTGTGGATTGATCATGTCGGCTATCATAAAAGGACCAAATCCCCTTTTGTGGATTAGTCATAATGTAATTGTAAAAGGATAAAGAATAAGTCGGCCCCAGAATATATTAAAGAGGCCCATAATATAATAAAGGTGGTTATAACCACCCAGATTGAGAAGTCGGCCATGCTAGTGAAGAGACACTTCACACGTGTCAGATTTGTATAAATAAGGAGGGTAGCACCTCACTTAGACACACACCTCACTTGCTCATTGAGAGACAAGTTTCAGAACTGCAGTTGGAGAAGAGAGAGAGAGAGTGGCGCATCTTTGGGAGAGGACTTTTTGTATTAGCTTGAGTTATCTCTTAGCATTGTATTGGCTATCTATAATAAGGAACTTTTGTTGGGTTTTCTTCCCCTAGAGGGTTTCCTAGGATAAATGTTGTGTCTCTTGTGATTGTGTATTTCTCAGTGATCTTGTCTTATGTTGTTGTTATCTATTGAAATGCAAAGAACTATAATAATGGCTTAAACATTAACATGCTATCAGAACCAAGCTGAAGAAAACATCTTTCACAAGAGTGAAAAACGTCACTGTTGTCGTACATGCAAATTAGGGATTTTTGATGGTGAAGCTTTTCAGCCCTAAAACCATCTAGAAAAGTGCGCCCTCACCTAAGGATTACTTTGGCACTCTTAGCGCACCTTTTCAGTGGTTAGATCTCCCGGAAAGTGAAACCCTAGTTTCACAAGGTACCAGAAGTACCAGAAAACCAGAGAACCAGAAGTGTACCAGAAGTACCAGAGTACCAGAGGTACCGGAATACTAGAGAACCAGAAGTGTACCAGAAGTACCAGAGTACCAGAGGTACCAGAAAACTAGAAGCACCAATCCAGAATTCTGCAGATCAAGTTTGGAGGGGTAAAAGTTGGATTTTCTCTAGTTTGTCAGCCAAGTGCATCTCCTGGTAAGTTCAGAATTTGATTTTGAGCATTTTCATTTTTAGGTCATTTTTCTAGCTCCAGGTAAAAGATGTCTGCAAGCACAAAGCTTGCTGACAAACTGGAAGGCGTGGAAAAATTCTATGCCTGGAAGTATAGGATTGGCCTAATCCTTGAAGAGAATGACCTAGCAAGATTCATCAAAGAAGAAGTGTCGGAACTTGAAGATGTCGCAGAGAAAGCAAAGCATCTAAAGGACACAATCAGGGCCAACAGAATCATTGCAGATTCAATCAAAGACCACCTGATTCTGTATGTGTCATCAAAGAACACTTCGAAAGAAATGTTTGATGCCCTAAACGGATTGTACGAAGGAAAGAACATAAACCGGAAGATGAATCTAAGAACTCAATTGAAGAATACGAGGATGCAAAAAGGAGAAACGATCCAAGAATATTTTTCCAGAATCTCAGAATTTAAAGAACAGTTAAAAGTGATTGGAGACACCATAGACGAAGAGGAACTCATAATGATGGCACTAAATGGTCTCACAAGACCTTGGGATGCATTCATCCAAACGATATGTGCCAGAACGGAGAAACTGAAGTTTGATATTCTATGGGAAGAATGCATCCAAGAAGAAACAAGAGTAGCTAACCGTGAAGCACTACTAGCAAGAGATGATGATCAAGCCCTAGCTACTCACACCAAAAGAGGAAGGAAGAAACCCTACTTCCAAAAGGAAACTCATAAAGAGCCTCAACCGCCAAACAAATTCAACAATAAGGAATCTCATCCAAGGAGATTTCAGAAGAGAGGACAACGAAGGGAAAGAGACTACTCATCTGTGCAATGCTAACATTGTGACAAGATGGGACACATTGGGAAATTTTGTCCAGCCAGACGAGAAGAATACAAGAGGAAACATAAGAGGCACCATGCCCATGCAGTTGAAGATGAAGAGCCACCTGCAAAGATGATAAGAGAACAAATCAAAGACTATGTCTTAATATCGGCTCCATTTTATGTTAGGGCTCCATTTTACTTCCTCAATAGTACAAGGTTTTCAAAGTACTTCTCTGCACCGCCTCACCCCATTTTATCTTCGTTGGGATTGACTGCTTGCTACTCTTCCATCCATAGATTTAATTTAATCCCCTGCATCCTGGTGGGGTGATTGCTACTCTTCCATCCATAGATTTAGTTTAATCCCCATCCATAGATTTAGTTTAATCCCTTGCATCCCGGTGGGGCGAGAGAGCAAGTGGGATGGTTGGAATAGTATTCATAATCACGGGATTGGCTTGTACATAAGATTCATGAATCTTACCATAATATAACTTTTGTGTTCTTCTGCTTTTCAGTTTCTATGATATCATACACTTACCAATAAGTGTATGATCTAATTCCCTGTCCCTGTAAATATCATACAACGAATGAATAACTATCAATAATGAATGAATAACCATCAATAATGAATGAGTTACAATTTTATATTTACTAGCAGAATTCATTCAAGATATTTATCAATGTGATGGAGTTAGAATTGTTCATTTTGAAAAAACTTCATCCAAAATCCTGATTTCAAACCTGTGACTTCTCTTCATAGTTTTCAGAGTAGCTTCATTTGTTGGTGGAATCATTTCTTTCTTCTTCTTCTTCTCAACGCCACTGTCCAGGCCGATGTGTTCTTTTGTATTTCTCCTGTAGGTAACTTATTTTACCATGGCCATTTGTTGCCCCTCCAACTTCCTACAACACCATTGGATGATATTGATATCGATAATGTCTTTCCACAGTCTTCTAACATCCCTGGAGTCAAGATCCAGTTCCCCAAGTTGCTCAAAACTGCTACTAAGTTGAAGATATCTTTGTTGGGATTCAGAAAGTCGGCTAAAGCTGGCATGGATTTGCAGTCTCCTTGTGTTGAATATGTTGGCACTAGTATTGCTATGGACCATGTTGTGCCCCAAAAGAATAGATCGTTCACTGTGAAATTAAAGTTCGTGGAGGTACCTCTGGTCTCTCTTTTCACTCAAGGTAATTCAAAGGGTTCCAAGAGAGAGGACAACAATCATGGGTTGCAGATGAAATCAGAGGATTCCAATGATAGAGAAGGACAATGTAAGAACATGGATAGAGATATCATTCCATGTGCTTGTTCTTGTACAGAAAACTAGTGTTCCATCCTGTTAACATTAGACGTTCACTCCCCTTCAATGGGTACTTGTTCCTATACAAAAAACTGGTGTTCCATCCTATTAACATTTGTTGTACAAAAGACTAGGGTTCGAGCATTGGGTTCAAGCATGTTCATGTAAACGAATTGGTTGTGTCGAGGCTTGTTGGGAATTGCAAAGTCAAGTTATAGATACAGCTTCAGAGCATGTTTTCCTCACCACTTGGCAGGCATGTGATATTGGTGTTGCCATTTGTGATAAGTACAGACAACATAACACTAACATCTGTTGCTTGTGTCATTTGTAATATTTCACTCATAAACTGGTCATTCTACATAGTTACCAAGTCTGATATGTCATAGGTTAGGTGGTGGGTCCATGTAGCGAAGCTTGAGCAGTCGCCTCGTCAGTCAAAAATTTAGAAAGCTTCACTCAACGACAAGTCGACGGTTCGAGTCTTTATCCGCACAAAAGTTTCAATCAAACAAAAGTTAAACCAGCCTAGCGCTGGCTTTAAAGGTATCCTCCTCTCGCTTTCCTTGCCAATGTAGCTTCAGGACTTCTGTCAAGAAGACATAAAATTTATGTCAAGAAGTCGGACAATTTAAAGATTTTGTCTATCAAGAAGATGGATAATTTCTGTCAAGAAGTCGGACAATTTAAATATTTTTTTCTGAAGCAGAATTCCAACTCTGCTCTAAAAGCTGCAGTGGTAGCACTAGTTGACAATGCAAACTCGTTTTAAATTGCACAAGGACACACAGTATCCAGAAAAAACCTCTTTTACTTTCCACGGCAAGTCTGCAAAAACAGTTTACAAAACCAGAAATCTCGACCACTTCATGATGATAATAATAATAAGAAACTTACCAGTTACAGGTTCGCTTTCCTTGTAACATCCTCCTTATTACGACAACAACTCGGACATTAGGTGCACAATTTTTTTTTTGTTAAAAAGTGTGTGTGCGCGAAGGAGGGGAACAGACACACTGGACTCTATGTCACCACCTGACGACTGTCCAGACGCAACCACAACGATCACAATGAGAAGACGCAAGGCGCACAACAGGTTTCTGCAAACAAATAAAACCCAAGATAAAGGCGCCCCACAATAACTTCCGCAAGAACGACATACTGTGTTAGGTACCGTACGAACACAGAAGGTAGAAGCCAAGGTAGTAGGTTTACTATTTCTTCACAGGAGAGTAGGGCACTTAACCCTAGTTCTCTGCTCCGGAGAGAGAGGAGGTTAGATAAGTTCCTGGCCGACTGCTTAGGCAGAAACTAGTAATCCCTTCAGGTGTGTCGCAAGAGTGGGAACCTTGTCTTTAAGGGCCCAAGACTCTGGTATGGCATTGGATTCCTGACGCAGAAAGATCAAACGCACAGACTTAGATACTAGGCTACGTGGAGGTGTCTTCCTCCCACCCGACACTAGCAGTCTAAGCACACAAGTTTACGACCCGGTGCCACATTAGGTGAACAAGGACTACAATCAACCCTAGTCTTCAACCATTCCACCGTACACTAGAGATCAAAATTTGTCGTCTAGGTACCTTCTAAAATTAATCCTTCCAGGACCTTATTGTGCAAGTCGGTTCTCAAGTGATAACGTTTAACCAAAAGTTGATCCATATTTAAACAAGAAAAAGACTAGTTAAATTTTTATTCAACAACCTTAACTTTTAATACTTTTAAAACATGGTTAGCGCAATCGTCTAAAATCCATTAACTCCGCGTTCACTATCGATAAAAAAAAAGAGTTATGATTTATCATTAAGCATCGAATGGCGTTAATCTATAATTACACGGTCACAAATAAAGCAACATCCTAATCATGAAACTTAACTCAATTTTAATCCAGAATAATGAATGGTGACGAATTACCAATTAAGGCGGAATTTAAAATTTATAATTAACGCAACGTTCAAATTCAATTATCTCCTTCATGGAATAACGAGGAATCGTCAGGATTCACCGTTTAAAGCGGCATTAACATCAACCGAAGATTAGAATGCCCTATTGACGCATCATACTAAATCATTAACTCAATATATATAGGCAAACTTATTCCAATAGCCTTGCCTCTATGAATGAATTCTAACATGCATAAAAACCTAATCCTAACATCATTCCTATATTACCACACTATAACCTTCATATTGTAATAACATTCAATTAAATAAAAGGATTTATTTTATTCTATTCTATGGTTAAGAATAACAATGGTATTTCGGTACCCCTCCCATAACCCAGCCATGACCTCACTTTCATATTCCAATAATACTCCATTGAATTGATGAGGACTTTACATTGGTTGCTATTATTGACAAGGAGCTACCATAATAAGACCCCCAACAAGGAAAATATAAACTTTGTCAAACTTTATTTCCACTTGTCTTGCGCAGAGATGAGAAATAATGTTTGTTAAATTTCAATTAATTAATTAATTATTTTAAATAGTCCCATTCCTGTGAATCTCCAAAATGGAAGGATTGAATAATTATGTATATAAATATAAGAAGGAACCCTAATAGGAACATCCAACATTAATTGAAGCAACCCGTTTAATATGTCAATTCAAAGCAGAAGGTTACCCTGTACGCTATTCCATGGCCAGGATATGTTGGGGTATGTAGGATCCTCAATCCCCTCCTTGAGACCCAATTTACCTGTAATAGGTTACACTAACAGCCTTCGGGCCTGAGATCAGCCGACAACTCTGATCCAAAGGGAGCACATCGCAGACATCTAATTATATTTAACATAACTGCAGCCAGATTACAAGGGCCATATCAATTCTGTTTTAGGAGCATTAATGCAGCTAGAAGACAAAGGGCGCTACGCGTTAATGGTCATGAGTGACACGAATTGGCAGCTCCTCTTGACTAACCATGCGATTACTAGATATTACAAGGCGCGTGCAAGGAAATCACATTGTCCATACCTTTCAATTGTAACGATTATTGACCTTACTAAATGTGTTTATATATATATATATTTTTTTTGGTTTTTCCTCCCGCAAATCAACACTGCCACAGCAGTTATAATTACGCATCCCACAGTAAAATACAGTCGTGAACCGTACACCTACTCTCCCTCAGCTTTCGGTTAAGCTGGACAACACGGCTGGTAGTTATGAGTGCCTGTCAGAGCCCAACGGCCACCGAAGGCGCGCCTGCCAGAAATCACCGTCCAGCTTGTACCCTTCAACGACAGTGGCCAGAGGCAAATCGAGGCAACGTACCATATTTACTCTAAAGCTTTTAAACATTGGATGCAGCCACCGATATCACCAATCCCTAAATACCCATCCAGATCTGTGATTCGAATAAACTATTAATATGTTCCCGTCGAACCTCAGTCCCTTTTCAAAACCTCAAGGACCGGTTGTAATCTCAAGCATGTACAGCTAATACACGCCCTGAGCAGACAAACACGGGAGAGACAGTTAATACTTGAACGCCCTTAGCAGACCAATACTGGAGAGCACGCCTGCATGTGCTTGAAAACTCAAGTTGGGTTGCTGAAGCAAGAGAATTCAAGTTAATCGCGCTAATTCGAATGTTGGAGCCTTGCAATGCAAGATAGGAGCTGAGCAAGGACCACTATTGGACATTACTTCTCCGAGGGGAGTGCAGTTCCGCGTCAAAATTGACTGTTATTTCGACGTAAAGGCTAACTTAATCAAGGACAAAACTAACCGTACTGAAATTAAATCTCGAACCGTATGACCAAGAAGGTATCAAGAAGGTTGTCAGGGGTATGCTTTACTCTTCTATTGTTTGTTATAAATCTCTCCGGGGTTGTATGTAAAGGACTTCCCCTTTATTGTTATGTACTTCGACTCGACACCTATTTATATACCTATTAATAGGTATAAGGAGTTCAATTTCCGTAAACAAATATTAAATATAATTTAAATCATTTAAAAGAAAAAGCTCATTCTTTTATCCTATTTCAAAGAATCAAATGTCACTATATAATGTATTTTTTTTTTTTTTCAAATCAAGTATTATTAAAATATTGAAACATATTTCCAGAATACTAAAATATCATCTTTATATTTCAACAGGTATTATATTTTAACCATTTCATCCGATTTCAAATCTTACCTTATAAGCCATTTATTTTTTTTACATCAATTACTATTGAAATATTGAAACATGTTCTTATACAACAATATAGGAATTCGACATTTCTATTCTTCCTTAATCGGAGACTAACTCGCTTGTGATTAAAATTAACTCTAACTCTACACTAATTCTTTTCTTATGAACAGGAAAGCCAATATCAAATCACAGTCTGAACCAAAATCCGTTATTTAAACTTTATTGCCGGGAGAGTGTACTATGGCGTCCATTTTACACTGTTTCAACATATTCGCGTATAGTTAACAATTAATTCCGTAAAGCCCAAAATTTATCCACACGTAGCTTAGGGTACATTCGGCGAGAATAAACCGGGGAGCAGAAATGAGGCAAAGCAGAGACGTTGCTGCCAGAGTCAATGGCGCGGGTTAAAGAAGGTAAAGGCAAAAACCGAAAGGGAAAGGCGCACCGAACCCACCAGGAGGGAACCCACGAGAAAAATGCAAGGAGTTTAACAAAATTTAAAAACGCGTTGTCATTGAAAAATGCAGACCTCTCAACAACTAAATGAAAATGTAAAACGAATGGACAAGCGCTCAGGTTGCATGAAATTTTTTTTGCACTAAACAATGACCATGCAGTCCACAGTGGGTAAACGAAGGTGAATAGATGCAGACATTTACATAGTAACCAAAGATCAAACGCAGACCCCTTGGCAGCAATAGCATCATTAAACAATAATCTTTTTCCACGGTCCAGGCAGAAATAAAAGGGTAATTTTGCACAGTCAAAAATCATGAGCAGTAAATATTTCTTTTAGCACAGTCCACCAGAACCCCAATAAAAACTTTTGCCATTCAGATCACAATAAAAGATACGCTGTTCCTTCATAAAAATTTCAATGCATTCTAACTACTTGGTTACGTATCATACCTTGGCCTTATTGCTTGCCGCGACGATTCCTTGCTC